>VMDO01007085.1:0-94393 GCA_007922755.1 Pedetes capensis | reverse complement strand
GCCTATATGATGGAGTGTATTGCCTATCTTGCCTTCTATAAGTTTTAAAGTTTCTGGTTTTATGTTGAGATCTTTTATCCATTTTGAGTTAACTCTCGTGTATATTGAGAGATGCGGATCCACTTTCATTTTTCTGCATGTGGATGACCATGTTTCCCAGCACCATTTGTTGAAGAGGCTGTCCTTTTTCCAGTTTACTGGCTTTGCTCCTTTGTCGAAAATAAGGTGGCTATAGGTGTGTTGAGTGCTGGGATTTAGCTCAGTTGGTGGAGCACTGCTCTGCAGTCTCTGAGGTCCTGAGTTCAATTCCCAGCACCACAAAAATGGGAGAAGGACCTGACAATCCACTCCCAAGACAATCCCGAAACAGTCAGCCATTGAAAACCCTATGAGGGTCTCTATGAGTTGGATACCGACTTGATGGCACCTAACAACAACAACAACATAGGTGTGTTGAGGTATATCTGGGTCGTCTTAGTCACTTTTTAATTTATTTTTACATACCTTTTTAGTGTAATTTTTGTTTTAAATTTATTCTCCTTTGGGCATCTTTTGATGTAGTTTTGATATCTAAGATGATTTTATCTTTTTCTTTACTTCCAAAGTTTAATCAATTCTTTCACATATTTGTATTTTAGGGGGCCATTTCTGATTTTAGTTTTTAATTTCTAATTTGAATCACTTTCATATGTGCAAATGCATGTTTGTTGTTGTTGTTAGGTGCCATCGAGTCAGTATGCTACTCATAGCAACCCTACCAACAACAGGCGAAACACTTTATCAGTGCTTCTCTGCTATTCATAGGGTTTTCAATGGCGGATTGATTTGTGGGAGTGGGTTTCCGGGTCCGTCTCCCAAGCCTACAGTATTTGGTGTTCCCAGGTGGTCTCCCAACCAAGCACTAACTAGGCCGACCCTGCTTAGCTTCCAAGATTTGATGGGATTGGACACCACAGTGCTATGGCTGCAGGCAATGCATGTTTAAGGATGCTTGATCCAGGTTCAGGTATTGTGGGAGAGCTTTTCTACCAACTGAAACATTTTATATATCATTCTGAATTTTCTCTTTACAGTAACTTTGTACTGATACAGCTGGCCATTTTCTGTTCATTTTGAATTATTTATTTTCCCAGGATGGCAGTAACAGTTGTGTATAGACAGGGATGGAGAGGCTTACCATGATTTTTTTAGTTCAAGAGTACTCTTGCTGAGATAGGAGATGTAAATTCTTTATTATGTGGCACCTTTGACAGGAGGAGGGGTTGGCATGCCTTCTGAGATGGTAATTCTCATTTGTTTCTATAGGGCAATTAATGTTCATTTCTACTTCCAGTACCTTCTTTCTTTTGGCCATCGAGTCCCCAGATGGATCCTCTTTGAAGTCATCCTCTTTCCTTCAGAACCAGCCCCTTCTGACGGGTGCTATTTTGGGCCCTTTGTGCCTTTAAGCCCTTTCCAGTGCATTTGCTCATAGCCAGTGCTCAGATCCAAGTCTCTGATGTATTATCACCACCCCACTCTGGAAGGCACTCTCTCTTTCTGAGTCCCTGTTTCTCCAGTCTTGGTTCTCCTCTCCTCTCTAGCATGCATTTTCCAGATGGCTCTGTAGGTTTGTTTGCCTTGTTTCCTGACTTATACACAATTTTAATTTCATAATACTCTTGGCTTCCTACCTATGCTATGGTCTTGGGTTATGACTGGTTTTATTTACTCTTGGTTGAATTTTATGGCTTTTTTGTTCTTTTTGAGGCTATGTGGCTTGATTTAGATTTATGTAGGTATTGTTATTCTACTAGAAGTTGGAACCCTCATAAAATTTGAAAGTTGAAATATATGTGAGAAACTATCTAGTCCAAGCTCCTCTATTTCCAAATGAGAAACTTAATAGTGACAAGAACCAGTTTATCCACGGTCATCTAGGAACTGACTCAAGACTATTCCTCTGTCTCCTACCCAACCTTGTTGTTGTTGTTGTTAGGTGCCGTCGAGTCGGTATCCGACTCATAGCGACCTTCATAGGGTTTTCAATGGCAGACTGTTTCGGGATTGCCTTGGGAGTGGATTGCTAGGTCCTTCTCCCATTTTTGCGGTGCTGGGAATTGAACTCAGGACCTCAGAGACTGCAGCGCAGCGCTCTACCAACTGAGCTAAATCCCAGCCCAACCTATAACAACAAAATTCCCTTTCAATGTGCAAATAAATTGTAGTATGGTGAAAAATCTTCAAAGTCACAAGCCTCAGGGGTTTCCATACCTATGTTTAGTATCCTGAGAGCCTATAGAAAACAGTGATTATTCTTTTGAGATGCTTAAGACTGAAATCCAAGGACGTATCTCTTGTCTTATTGAATTGTCAAGTCCTAGAAGTAATTGTCTCCATGTCCTTATCTCTGATGCTTCTGACAGGAAGAGCCAAGGCTCTTGAGGTGTGAGCCAGAGCTCTAGTGTGGCTTGCATATAGGAAAGAAAGAGAGCAAAGGAAATCAGAAGGCAAAAATTTCTCCTCCACTCTCCTGCAGAATTCTTAGGGTTTTGTCACCACTTTTTCATTTGATTTTTTTTTTCTGGGGGAGAAACTATGGAGGGAAAACCATGGGGCCATGGTTCATTCACTCAACAACATTAGTGGTTGGGTTATGATATGCTGGACCCTCTGCTGACTTTGGGAGAAAGAGTGAGATATAAAGCAAAATAGTTGCCCACAAAGAGCCCACTGTCTAACTCAATGAGTTTGCACACATTATGCAACCAGCCCAGTAAGTGCTATCAGATGTAAAAACCACTAACAATGGGAGCACAGGGGCAGAAACAATGATTCTGCGTTTCAGCCCAGAAGTCCTTGCTAATGAGGTGGCATCTGAATTGAGTTCTAAAGAATGAATAGGGGTTTGCTACACACCAAATGCAAGAAAGAATATTTCATATTTGGTGAACTGGAAGCATTTGGGGGAACGGTTGGAAGACTAGGATTGGCTTTCTGCCAGAGGTGAGATTTCAAAAATTTTTGCTTATTTAGGAGTTTAACTGGAAGTCAATAGAAAGTGGTTAAGAGCCTTAAGTAGGTCAGTGCCATGGGTAACCTTGTGACTTAGAATGTAGGGTGGGTCAGAAGGAGCATGCCCAGAAGCATGCCCAAGAGATGAATTGAGTAGCTATTATACAACTGAAAGATAAGGAAGACCTATACCTTAATAGGGGCTTGGATTTAGCTCAGTTGGTAGAGTGCTGCTCTGTTGTCTCTGAGGTCCTGGGTTCGATTCCCAGCACTGTAAAAATGGGAGAAGGACGTGGCAATCTACTCCCGAGGCAATCCCGAAATAATCAGCCATTGAAAACCCTATACAGGTCACGATGAATTAGTCCTAACAACAACAACCTAACCTAAAAACAACGACATACCTAACCTAACAACAACAATATACCTAACCTAACAACAACATAATGGCCTACAGCTGTACTACCCTGGCATCTGATCCTGTCAGATCTTGGAAGCTAAGCAGAGTCAGGTCTGGTTGGTACTTGGGTGAGAGAACACCTGGGAACACCAGGTACTGTAGGTCTGGGAGAAGGACCTGGCAGCCCACTCCCCAGAACAGTCATTGAGCACTCTGTGAACAGCAGAGATGCACTGACATAGTGCTGGGCATGGCACAGTGTCGGGGAGCATTTCATCTGTTGTACATAAGGTTGCTATAAGTTGGACCTGACTCTATGGCATCTAGCAATAACAACATACCTTAATGACTTCGAAATCCCTATCTCTTGCTGTCTATTGGACGTCCATAAGATATTTCAAATTCATCTTCTCCAAACCCAAACTCATTGTTTCCTCCTTTACTCCTTAATCTTCATTCTGACCTGCAGTGGTTGATGCTAGCAACCCAAGCCCAATACCCAGAGACTGTTTCTCCTTTTCTCCATACATCTAATAGTGACCAACTCTTAAAAATTCAAATTCTTAAGTATCTTCTCTCTCAATCCCAACTGTCACTACCTTGGTAAAGATGTAAGGAAAATAATGCAGAGTAAGAAATTATGGTAGGCATCAGTGAATTAGAAGTCCCAATGAGGTACTTCTAGGAATAGGTTATAGAAACTTAGAATGGGCTAGAAAGGTAAGAAATTATGATATGTGAGTGTGATGAGTGTGACATTGGAAGCTGAGGCTTCAGAGATATGCAGTTGTGGTCAATGTTAAAGTTGTAGTGTGAATGGGGGCTGAGTTGTGGGGAGGACATTATTATCAGAGATACGGAAGTTAAGGAACTGAGGATCCAGGGTACTGAATGGATCATCGATGTGGATGTTAAAAAGGCCCTGAGAAGTACAGTGGTAGCAATCATTGTTGTCATAATTGTAGTATGGAGAGAGATTCAGACACTAAAGTCTTCAGTACATGACGGGAAGTCCATAAGAGCAATAATGAAGCAGTGGGAAGTCATGCTCACCCTTAGATACAAATGATATCAAATAGAGAAACATAAATATCACAACCCACAAGTGGCCCCAACGTCCTGATTAGATACTGAGCCACAGACAAACCTCAGGTTTGTGCATCATTCCTTCCCCTCTTGATTTGCCTCTTGTTCTGGATCCTTCAATTTTGTCCCTTTAGGAACTCAGACCCATCTCTGCTTTGTCAAGGTGCAAGTTTCTCAGTGGAAGGCAATGTTGGCCAAAAGATGGATGATACAAAGAGTATTATTATGGATTTAAATGGCATATTCTGGGTTAGATGAGATTCTCCCTCATCCGCATCCATCTTCCTTGCTTTCTCCTCCCAGGATCAAGGACTGCTCGTTGGAAGTTCCAAGGGCTGGGAGGAATTTTCTCTGTCCTGTTGTTTTGTGGTGGTTTTCTCATGGTTTATGTGAAAATATTCTGCAGTTTCTTCCATGCCTTGATGATCCTTATATTTCTTTATTTTCTGTATAACTTTTAATTGTTTGTCCTTTCCTCATGGCCCCCTTCTCCAGATCTGAGAAGGCAGGGAGTTGAGCCCCAGCACTTGAGGATGTGGGTTGGGAATATGTGCCTTTGTCTGCACATGCCTGGCACCGGCGTGATGGCAGCAGGCCAGGAGACACAGGGGAAGAACTTAGGGAGAGGTTAAAGTGGGAAGGGCGCCAGGCAGTGTTATAGATTGACAAATTGGGAGAAATCATACATGGCAAAATGATGAGATGTTAACAAGGACATTCATCTAGTTCCCAAAGTGGTCCATAATTCACTCTCATGGTGGTTATTATTAAAACTGTGGATGTGGATGAAATTTCTGATGAGAGTTTGTGTGGCGATGGAAGGGCTGCGTGCTGAAGTCTGAACCTTGAGACACTCATGGAAGCCACGGTGGCCTGAGCAGGAACTTGTGTGGAAGAAAGATTGATGGGTGGTAGGCATTCAGGCAGGGGGTGCATGGAGCAGACACAGGGTCAAGAATAGTAACCAGAGTGCCGAGGGACCTGACTGTGCAGAGGGAGATAGGGGGTGATTCTAAAGTGACACATTCATTGAATGAAGGAGATTATTGGGGTGGCTGCATTTTTTAGAAAATGAAATCTAAGACAACCTGTGGCTATGTTGCCTTCTCTCTGGTGAAGAGAAGAGTTGCTGAGGAAGGATGTGGATTTGCAGATAGGACAGATGCTCACAGTGTTCACACTCAGATCCTCTGTAGCTTTGGTAAGGAAGGATGGGAAGGAACAGAGAGGTCAGCCTTCCTCCCCTGGCCCAGACTTTCCAGGGGCTGGCACTTAAAAAGAAGCAAATCTCAGCTGCCTAAGATCACCTGCTGGATTCTCAGCTTCTTGTTGTTGTTAGGTGCCATCGAGTCGTGTCCGACTCATAGCGACCCTCATAGGGTTTTCAATGGCTGTTTCGGGATTGCCTTGGGAGTGGATTGCCAGGTCCTTCTCCCATTTTTGCAGTTCTGGGAATCGAACTCGGGACCTCAGAGGCTGCAGAGCGGTGCTCTACCAACTGAGCTAAATCCCAGCCCTCTCAGCTTCTGGGCTTCAGGTAATTTTGAGTTTGGGCATTTTAAGGGTGAGGAAATCCAAGTTCCACTGGTATTGCCAGCCCCAGGGAACGATGCTGCTGCCTCTCTCTCTCTCTTACCCATGTAAGTCCTTAAATTTTCTGTCCCAGAGTTCCCAGATCATGATGGACTATTAGTTGACAGGCTGCATTGAGCGTTGGCTCATTCATGGGGTAGATGGTCTTTTCCTGTTCTCCAGCCATGACAAATTGCTGATTGTTGGCATCACAGATGAAATAAGTAAGGTCTCTGCCACCCCAGTTTCTATTACTTTTTAATATGAGTTACTTTAGTAGAAAGACTTAAATGTTTTTTTCTATTGCTTTGCCTCAGCACTTTTAGGGTCATAAATTCGTCTCCCTCCTGTCTGCTATTCCTGGCATGTCAACCCTTTGTAGTTGTGTGAGCACTAAAATTGAAAGAAAACAAGGTTGTGGCTTTATGCATTTTTAATTTAACGAAATCCCTGCTTTGAAGTTGAAGAAAACAATGCTTGTGGCGGAGTGGTGTGGCTGTCAGGAAAGCCTGCAGAGGACCTGGATCAATGGAAGCTTTGCGGGCAATCCCGGTCTCCATTCTTAATCTTCGGGGTCTCCCAGCGGACAGTGCGCACATCTTATGAATTCCAATGAGGTTGTAAATCATCCCTATTCGCAGATCACCTTC
The DNA here is from genome assembly GCA_007922755.1 of Pedetes capensis. Classification (NCBI taxonomy): domain Eukaryota; kingdom Metazoa; phylum Chordata; class Mammalia; order Rodentia; family Pedetidae; genus Pedetes; species Pedetes capensis. The sequence goes on along the minus strand of VMDO01007085.1, from coordinate 87,691 downwards.
CATCTCCCACTTGAGAACGTGGGGAAGATGCCTGGGATGGGACAGTGTGCACTCCTGGCTATGAAGAGGAATCCATGTGTCATCTGCTTCATTCCAAGGGCTCCAGGATGAAGTGTTTAGCTGGGTGGATGACAAGGATGGGGGAGGAGTGTGTCCACTCTTTAAAATGTCTCTTTAAAAGTAATTCCCTTCGGTGCTTAGTTCCAGGATCTCAAAAGGCTGATAGTCAGGAAGCTCTTCCTCCCCTCTGGCTCTCATTCCACCCTCATGGAGAGAACCCACTCTCTTGAGGTGGGTAAAAGTGCAAGTTGGAGTTAGGCCAGAGAAAGAATGAAGTAAAATGTCCCTTTAGGCATGGCCCAGAGGCATGATTAACACCACTGCTCGTCAGCATAAAATATCTTCAATTATGAGGGATTAAGAGGCTTGGGAAAGCACAGTGTTAAAGCAGATGAAATAAGGGCACAGCAGCAGGAAACAGTACCCCAGGACGGCAGAGGCTGAGGCTGCCTCCAGGTTGAAGATGCTGGGGGAGCGCAGCTGTGCTCTCTGCCCAAGAGATTGCTCCCCTAATTTTGGGTTCTAAAAACATCTGAACTATTAGGAGGAAATACGCCTGAAGATGTACAGGCTGCCTAACTTCTTTATCTTCACCCGGACAAAGAAAGTGCTCTGCAAAATCTTTTCTTTTCCTGATAGCAAGGGCTGTTGCATTAAACCAGGCAAAAGGACTCCAGGGTGGGCTGACCCCTGCCATGCCCCACAAGGGGAAACCACTTGGCTCATTCTCCCAGCTTCTCTCCTGTCAACTTACATGGATTGGCCTGAGAGGAGAGTGGGTGAAGCTTGCATGGAGTGAGGTGGGACAGGGCCTTGGGTGGGTAGGTGACAGCCCACCAGGCAAAAAGCAGAAAATCAGTAGAATGGTAAGAACCATCACTCAGGATAGAAAGTACTAATTCCTGCACCAGGGCTGGAGGGCTTACCTGCCTGAGCCAGAAGACCAGCAACCAATCACATAGCGTAACATGATTTTGGGAGCATATTCTCTTGCCTACCACTATTACCCATCATGTGTTCAGCAATGACAGAGGTGCTGGGCTGAACCCCAAGCTAGGCTGGGGAGTGTGGGGTTTGGAAGAGGACCAGTATCAGACACACAGTGACAGAGATGCTGAGGTTTGGTGAGGCAGGGACAGTTCTTAGGTGACACCAGGGCAGAAGTCTCAGCCAGAGAATGAGGTACTCCAAGGTCAGGGAAAACTGTCAGAGAATAGGTTTGTCATTGAGAGTGACCTATAGGGTCAGGAGGACCTGGAGTTGCACTTTGATTCTTACACTGACTGGCTGTATGACTTGAGTGAGTTACTTAACCTTCCTCTGGCTCCTCGTCTTCAAGAATGGGAATTACAGTTGCCCCCATCTCAGGAAGTCATTATGAGAGTGATGCCCAATAATGTGTGTGAAACTCTCACAGTGACTGGCACATGGAAGCACTGAGTACATTTTTTAATTAGCATTATCATCATCATCATCAGAGATGGAGTTGAGAAATGTGAGTGGGGAATAAGAGAAACGGAAAGTCAGTGAAGTGATAGAAGCAGATGGCAGGGGATCTCATGATCTTTGGTGCACATTCATCTGGCCTGGAGCTGTTTGCCTTAGACCAGGGATACAATGCTATGTGTGTGGAAGGGATCTTTGGGGGCTGCATGGCCTCTGATGGCCAAGGTGGGGGAACCAAACAAGAATGTGAATATAGCAATTCAGAAACATAATTTTCATGCTTCACCATAAGTGGGATAGGTGGGGCTGAATTCATGATCAATGAGTAGGGCGTGCAATCAGGTGCAGAGCCAGTAGCTTAAGGAACACTGGCAGAGCTTCCTATTGCTTTACACCATGTGACATGGAAGAGGTAAATCCACTGACATCTAGTTGGCCTTTCTGTTCCGTGGGTAGAAGTGCTGTATTTGGACTGATTTACAAAAGAATGGCTTAAGGCAGCTTTGCAATTAAGGTTCATATGTATCTGCCTTCCCTCCTTACTTGGATTCAAGACAAAATGAGAGTTACTTACAGTTATCCAAGGAGAATGGAAGAGTAGCTTCTTCCTCCCAGGAACTACTCCTCAGAAATCTGGCCTCTATACTTGTTTTAAACAAAAGCACTGTGAAGGGATCACTGGGATCATTTTATATTCCATTTGTTCTTCCACTCATTTGACAAATATGTATTGAGGTCCCCTTATATGAAAGGCATTGTGTTAGCACTTGGAGATATGCAAAGCAGCCCTCAAGAAACTCATAAAGGAACAGGTGAGGCTAACAAAGCATCTGTAATCCAAAGATGAGAGAGCAAAGGAAGAACTGACTCTCTCTTACCTCTGGGCTTTGTGGCCAATGTTCAGAGCAGACATGGAGAAAAAGTCAAATGGAGCCAGGGCCTTTTGCTCTCTGTGAGGTGTGTCAAGTATGGCCACATTGTGACTAATACACATATACTATAAGGAAGCCTACAGCTGTACAACTGTGGCATCTGATCCCGTCAGATCTTGGAAGCTAAACAGGGTTGGGCCCAGTTAGTATTTGGATGGGAGACTGGTTGGGAACACCAAATGCTGTAGGCTTGGGAAAAGGATCTGGCAACCCACTCCCAAAAAACAATCAGTGATTGAAAACCCTATGAACAGCAGAGAAGCACTAACAATAGTGTTTCGCCTATTGTACATAGGTAGGGTACTATCAGTTGGACACCGACTTGACAGCACCTAACAACACCGAGGAAGCAGCAACAAACAAGGAAGCAGAATGAAAGGTATAAGAGCAAGATTATAGGAATAATAAGCATACAGTATCTCTTTGACCCCTAAGTCTCCAGGCTTGGTACCAGAATTCTGAAGAGTGGCTTTTTAGGTATGTTTGATTTGGCCAGAGGCAGCACTGGATCCAGGAAGGCTGGGAGACACAAATCCCATCTCATCTACTTTCTGAACTACATTTGCCTACATACTCATCCCTCAGGTCCAGGCTTCCTGGAGGCAGGGCCTTTACCTGGAAAGCAGTCAACCCAATGAAACTGAAGGGAAGCTGTCACAGGAACTGAGAACTCCTGGAGAAGCTGTCACAGGAGCTGAGAAATGGCAGCAGGGGTATAATTCCTTCATTCCAGCAAAAGAGGAAATTATTCATTTCCTTTAAGGCTGTGTTACCCTGTATTAGAGTGACTGCAGAGCAAACTAACTCAGGCAACACAAAAGCCAACGCTGGAAAGTTGGAGTAGACACCCTGCCCCCAACAGGGGTCTGTAAATGTCTGTTGAATGGATGAATGAATTGCCTATGCAGGCACCATATTCTTCCAGCCCAAGATTTGATTTGGTTTCCATGGATAGAGGCCAGACGCCTACTGGGAGGTCTTCCAAATTGCCAGTCTTGATCTTTTCTTAACAGCTCTCAGAGGATCCAGAGAACGATTCTGGTGTCTGGCACCAGTGGTGTGGCACTGTGCCCTGAGGGCACCAATGCGTTGCTCGTATTGGCCTTGGATCTGCTTCCTCCCTGAGCAGAGCCTACCACCCAGATGGTATGGACTCGGATTCCAGTCCACTTGGAAAGTTCAGGTCCTGCCAACTCCATCTCTAAAGGGACAGTCTGTACAGAGCCCGCATGCCAAAAATACCCAAGAGCTTGCCAACTGAAAGGTGGTGAGTGGCCTTGTCCCGTGAGCACCACCTAAAAGAGGTGGCAGATGGGAAACTGGCACAGGGGGTGGAGAACAGCTGGATGACATTTGCTGTGTAATAGCTCTTGAGGGATTTGAAAATCATTGTTTAATTTCCCTTCTTGCCTTCTCATATAAACAAATGTCCTATATTAGGGGCATGGAAACCATCCTTTTTAGGGGTGGATGCTCATCTCCACAGGCTGTCCCTCCTTATTCTTCCTGACCATCAGTGCTCACCCATGCATGCACATTTACATGTGTGAGCACCAATGCACACATGTATATTCACTTCCGCCAACTAGACGTTTTTGACTAAGAACCAAAGTCTTATTTCCTTCGCTGCGTATCTATGGCCTAGCCAGGAACCCAGGCTGCTGCTTCTTCTCTGGTCTCTTTTCAAAGTTAAATCTGGCTCTGTGGGGCTGCAGTAAGGAAACTAAATTTGAAATACAGTAGTTCTAGATATTTATATCCTCCCGTCATTTGCTCAGTAGGTCTTCTGCAGCTGTGGTTTGTTAGGGATTATCCCACCAAAAGAAGTAGCAAAAATACACATATTTAATAAGATTTTTTTCCCTCCATTTATTTCCCTGGTTCTAAATAAGCACTTGCCTGCAGCCGTGCCACTGTGCTGTCCGATCCTGTCAGATCTTGGAAGCTAAGCAGAGTTGGGACTGGTTAGTACTTGGATAGGAGACCGCCTGGGAACACCAGGTGCTGTAGGCTTGGGAGAAGGACCTGGCAACCCACTCCCAAAAAACGATCCACCATTGAAAACTCTATGAATAGCAGAGAAGCAGTAACAATACTGTTTTGCCTGTTGTATGTAGGGTCGCTATGAGTCGGACACTGACTTGATGACACCTAACAACAATAACAACAACAAATAAGCACTTGGAAGGAGGGGAGTTCTAGCACAGGAGAAGATCTCAGGGGTGAGGGTGAGTTCCCCAGGAACACTAAGGGAGGGTATGGGCAGGCTCTCTGGGAGAGAGGAGGGAGGAGGGAGCAAGGAACACTAGAGCTGGATCCTGGTCTGAAAGTTCATCCAGAAGAGAGGAGAGTGTTTTGGTTGAAGCACCTTCACAGAAGGACTTAAAGCCTACTTCTGATCCAATTCTTCAGCCCCTGGTGTGAAGTCTGGACCATTCATTACCTACTTTTCATCATTCTTCCTGGGCAGAGTCCCTTGGGCTCCAAGGAAGAGCTTGGGACCTTGCAGGACCCTCTTCCTCACTCCAACTTCCTGGGAAGTTCCTTCCTACACGCAGAAGGGCAGGTGGTCACCTGGGTGTAGGTCAGCTGGCCTGCAGGCCCCAGAGGCTCGCAAATACCCCTTGGCCTCAACCTGCAATGCCCTCTCGGCACATGAGTGTGCAGGGCTGTTTCTATTTGCCGTTTGACTCCAGTTAACAGTGTCCCAGGGACACTGAGTTGGGGAAGTTTGCACAAGTATTTCTTGAGTATTTCATGCACTAAGCCCTCAGTCCAGGCAAGGGTTGAACTCTTTTTATTCATAGAAAAGAGAGAAAAAACAGGACAGGACCTTTTCTCTTTTGAAAAGCCATGCCCTTTCCTTTGGAGAGCTACCCATTCCAGCTCTCTGCCATGTGGCAAAACCTCCCCAGGCTAAGCCATCATATTATGGGAGCTCAGCATAAAAATTATAGCTGCCTTCGAGGCCACCTGACCCTGATGCATCAAGCCCTGGAGTGAGGCCAAACCTCCACTTAAAATGACAATCCTGTACAAAGTGGCACAATGGCAGGTTAAAAATATATAGATGGATATAGAGGTAGATGTAACAAGAAAATGTATATTTTTCCTGCCCTTGCCGTCAGAAGCAGGCATGTTAAAGGTATTAATCGACATTCCTCTCTGAAGGGATCCTCTAGCTATGTGCTTTGGAACCTAGACAGGAATCATGAATCATGTGGCATTGCAAAATTAATCCAGACAAAATGAAAAGTGAAATGATGCAGCTGAGTTATCCGTGATGAGCGACCTCTAACCCGCTGCTCCTGTCCTGACCTCTCCAGCTCTTTGTGGGAAAGGAGAGCCTTTGTCTGGAGGGCGTAGTTGCTGTGGGACCACGGAGCTTCCAAAAGCAGAATGAGTTGGTATATCCTGTCATTGCTGAGGAGTAGAAAACCCAGGAAGGAAAGCTCTGTGCAATGGCCCAGCCTCCAAATGGCCGTCCCTGACTTTGAGAGCACCTGGAAAGCAGTGGAGAGCTTGGCAGGCATGCATAGAAGGCACAGATGTGGTTTCTGCCCTTCCGGTCCCACAGGGCTGGCTCTGGACACACGCAGAGTTGGAGGTGACTCGTGCTGGATCTGAGGTTGTTTGCACCACTGGCCCGCAGAAGCACTCTTCTTCCAGGGAAATGGAAATGCCCCCGACTGGATTCCTTCCTCGGGGTTGAGAAAGACAGAAACAACATTGCACTTGTTTCCAGATTTTAATTTCCTGGAAGTTTCCCCAAGGACAATTCTTGAGTCTTTTTTCCTAATAACCCCTCAATTCAGATAGGAAAGAAACCCTTTTGTCCTTCCTGCTTAAGGACAGATGACTTTTCTATTCTTAAAAGCCCAGCACCTTTCCATTGAAAGCTACTTGTTCTGGCTCTTTGCAGCAGCCTGGGAAATTCCTAGTCCTGACAGTCTCCGTTGATAGAATTTCCAGAGTAAAAGAGTAATTTGGCCACACACTGTAGTGATTTTTTTCAGCTCCTTCCAGGCTGACCGTCAGCCATGCTGTATCATCTGTGGCCAGCAACAGCATTAACTGTTCTCTGCCAATGTGTGTTATTTTTGACTGTGGACTTCTAATGCCTTCCTTTCTCAAACTTTTAAATTGATCTATAATCTACCTGGGGACAAGGGTGCATTCATCTTATATGTGCAGCTCAGCGAATGTTTCCATGTGAATCAACACAAAGATCAAACCGAACTACCACTCAGTACCCTTGGAAGGCTCCTCTGCTCCTTCTCAGTCCATATCACCCCTTCCCCACCCAGGTGTGGGCTCTTCTCACGCTGTAGGTGAGAGTTGTCATGGATTCCTTTGTGTCTGGCTTTTTGTTTTTTCATTCAACATTATGTTTTTAAGATTCATCCCTGATGTCATTATAGGTTAGTAGGCTTTTTACTTTAATACTCTGTAATACTCTGTTATAGGAACATACAGAATTTATCCTCTTGCTGATGAACATTTGTGTTGCTTCTAGTTGGAGCTAGTCTAAAGCTTTGACTATCCTTTCACAATTTTTTTTTATTATTTTTCGTGGACAAATACTCTTGTCTTGGGTATACCTAGGGTGGCATTGCTGAGTCACAGAGAATTTGTTTAGCTTTATACTTCCGAGTCATGTTCCAAAGTGATTGTAACAATGTAAGACTCTTACCCACAAGGTCCAAGAGGTTCAGCAGCCCCAGATCCTCTCTGACATTTGTTTTTTTTTTCTCTGTATACTTAAAATTGTTTCCACAGAAAGTCTCTGCACGCCTGCTTTCTTGGGGCCCCTTACTCCTTAAACTACACCTTAAGTTCCCCCAGAGCATGCTATGCAGGGATTAGGGTGAACAGCTCCTCTGGGCTTTACCAATGTGAAAACCAAAAGACCCAAACCCCAGGAATCCTCTTGGTCCCAGGCACAGTGGGATGTTTGACTACTCTGACTGCATTACAGTGGAATGGAAAGATGCTTTGGCAAGGAACTGACCTGATTTGAATCCTAATTCACATTCTAACTGGCTGTGAGAACACAGAGGAAAGCAAGATAGGTAGATGACAGAGAAAATAGAGAGTAACATGTTAATGGTAGAACCTGGCTGATGGTATACAATTGTTAACTGGAAAAATCTTCCAACTTTGCTGTGTGTTTGGAAATACTAATAATACAATATTCGGGGGTGGGGACAAAGGAGGGAAAATGCTTCTTGGGTCTAGGGACACCAGACCTCAGAACCTAGAGGAAGTGATTTCTTTTACAATGTGGACAGCTGAAGAGAACAAATGCCCTCAACACTCTGGGCTGTGCATTCAGCTGCCCTACTTGGTTCCTCTTTCCTAAACACCTTTCAGAAGAAGAGAGACAAAGGATCAAATAGCAAATAGAGCAAGTGGAGAGACCTTGCCTTTAAATTCTAGCAGTCATATTGCTTTGCTCATATTCCTCTAGGGAACAGAGCAGGAAGCTTAATGTCACATCTCCCTGCCCCCCATGACCTCGGGCTAGGCCATTAACCATGACCTAATGCCTTCTTCAGCCATATTCTCCAGCCTCTCTAGCTTCTAACTTTGCTGTCATTGCTTGCAAAGCTGACTTACTTTTATCCTCATTCAAAGCCATCTCTTGTTCCCATGGCAACTTACTGGGGGTCTTCTATCACCATGGGAACATGGCTGCTGGGTTTAAATACACCTTATCACCACAGCATTAAAAATATGGGGAGAGAGGGAGACTGGTTGTCAAGGAAACAGGATTTAGGTCTTCTCCAGAAGAGATAGGCTGGGGGAAAGGAAGTGCTGTCGAGAGTTGAGAATCAACACCACACTCCAAGGCTGGTCCTGCTGGGACAGCTGTGCACTCATTGGGCAGATTTTACAAGGTGTGTGTGTGTGTGTGTGTGTGTGTGTGAATTGTCTTTCCATCTTGGTTATCTGAAGAACCTCATAGGAAAGGATCTTGGGGTTTTCACAGGTCTCAGAGGAAGCTCTCATGCTGCAGCCTAAGGATATAGAATTAATACATTCTCTCTCTCTCCCTCTCTCCTCTCCCTCTCTCTCCTCCCTCCTCTCTCTTCCTCCCTCCCTTCCTCCCTTTCTTTCTTTCTCTCTCTCCTTCTCTTTCACACACACACATGTGCACACACACACTGAGAAAGTCACCGTGGGACATTTTTGTCATCTAGAGCAATTCTGTGGCAAGCAGCCTAGGAAAACCAAACCAAAAGAGAGGTCAGTGGCTTGGATCAAAGGTCGTAAAAGCAGTTTTAAGTGATAGGAATTACCAATTCTGTTTATGATATGGAAAAAGGATTTCTCCCCCTAAAAAAGTTTAGTTCTATTTCCTCTGGCTCATCTATCCTTTCTTAAGGCACATGGAGCTCTCAGTCAGTTACCCCACTGGAGGGAGGGTCGATGAGTCCTAGGAAAACCTTGCTTCTTAACCATGGTGGAGAATGGCAGAGTGAAGGAAGGCACTTGGTGCCTCCCTGGTGTGAAGAAAGCAAACCTGTGGCAGAGGCATGGTAACGCCTAGATCATGTGCTTCTATGGACTCAGTACTGTGCACCTGCAGCTCAGTCCATGTCACTGCTCTGGGAGAATCAAGGAAGCAAACAAAACACATTTCATCTAATTAAACTATAGAGTCATAGCATACATTACTATACAACTGCCCAAGTCCTTTTGCACATCTGAGAATTTTACCTCTAGTAATCTCAGCCTCAGGAAAAGATATGAACAAATGTGTCCAGGCCTAGCTGATAGCTCTCCTCCATTCTCAGTGGTTTCCAGGACTCTGGGTCCTCAGGCTGTCCTCAGAGCCACCCATGGTGACATCCTACCCAGTGGTATCCATTCTCAGGCCCATTCCCACTGCCCCTACCCTCTTACCATGTCAAATTTTATCCTTTTTCCCATGTACATGGTGGTGCTGTGGTGTTGTTAGGTGCCATTCAGTCAGGTCTGACTCATAGTTACCCTGTGTACGACAGATGAAACACTCCCCGACACCATGCCATGCCCAGCACTATGTTAGTGCTTCTTTGCTGTTCATAGCATTTTCAATGGTGGATGGTATCAGGAGTGGGTTTCCAGGTCCTTCTTTCTAGCCTGCAGCACCTGGTATTTCCAGGCAGTCTCCCATCCAAGGACTAACCAGACCAACCCCACATAGTTTCCAAGATCCAGGGGGATCAGATGCCAGGGTGGTATTCCTGTAGACCATTTATGGTGTAGAGGAAAGAAAAAGAAGAAAGAAAATATTCTTACAAAATTTAGGTTTGAATTGCAGCCTCACTGCTTTCTAGGTATGTGGCCTTGGAGAAATTTCTTACTTGAAGTTTCCATGTCTAAAATACATTCACAAGACGATTCTAAGGATTATAGGGGGTAATGAATATAAATGTAATCTGCAAAGAGTGGAGGCTACGCCTCTAGGGGAACACATTCCCATTCTTCTGGGGGAGACTTAGAGAACGGGAAAGATTCTGAGGGAGGTCAGTCCATGTCTTGCTCAGAGACAGGGATGTGACTATTTCAGGTTGTGAGCAGGTAACAGTGGTGACAGAGGCTGCATTCTTCCTCCCTGGAGGTCCCTCAGAGCCTGCCATTGTTCTAGGTTCATAAACAGTTCAGCAGTGGTTGCTGATTGACAGGATTGGAGCTACCGAATGAGACTTTTGGTGCCCTTTTCATTGGGCAGCAGTGTGTCTATCACACCCCGGGGCAGGCAAGACCTCTGCAGCAGTGCAAGCCAAATGCCCAGGTCCGGCCTGAACTGAGGCAGCATCATGGAGCAGAGGCAGAGGGATGAGGCAGGCGAGCTATGAATTGCAATTCTCCTCCAGGGCTGCCGTGATTCATGGTTTGGCTGCCAGAAGAGGACCTCTGCTGCTCTCGACTCCATTATCTTGAACTCCCTCTCTACCCTGGCCACTGCCCCATTTTCTGCTCTTAACACTTGTCCATTTGGCAGGCCAGCCTGGTAATAGCTCCAGAAAAGACAGATTATCAATCCCTCTCCAGGAAGGACCAATTACTTATGGCCTCACCCAGAGTTTTATGAATAAAAAAAAAAAAAACTGCAAGAGGAGTGGAGTGCCACTTCCCACTGCCACTTAGGGGGCTTTGCTTGAGGGAAGAACACAGGCCTGGGTGAGCTAGATCAGAGCTAGGAGTAGGATGCTGGTGGAGTCGGATTCAGGCGATGGGATGCAGGGCTGGGATCCGAAAAGAGTTCAACACCCTGCTCCTGAGCCAGGCTGTGTGTACTGCCAGGGGCGTGCTCCAGTGTGCCTGGGGCAAAACCACAAGGTGTACATAAATTGTATTCTCTGGCAAGTAAACCAAAGCATCATTTTTGTGATAAAATGGAGAAGGATATATTTTGATGCAAAGTAGAAATTTTACATAATTTTTAAAGAAAACAGTTGAGACTCCCAATGTTTCTCTTGCAGTATATTCCCTGGACTGTTCCAAGAGACCTAGACATATGAATTTATTCTTGCCTCTCACAAGGGTATTTAATTCAACCACCCACATGACTACCAATTTGCTCGACAAGTATTTATTGAGAGGCAACAGTGTGCTAGGCACAAGAGGTGGAGCAGGTAGCAGAAATACACATGAACTTGATTTCATGGTACTTAGACTGTTGGGGAAATCATTAAAAGGTAAATGAGCTGAAATTCTCCCTTCTGTGTTAGAAGATCAGGTCAGGGGAAGCCTCTTGTCACGGAAACTGGAAGCAGAGGTTACATAAGCAATAGTTTCTTGTTGAGGGAATGACAGTGGTTTTCTACACTGGATGAGAAGGCAGACAGATGGACTTCTACAATGCTTTCTAACCGATGGCTCCATTCCTTCTCTCTCTTGAAAACCTTTCCACTTGTCTCCTTCAGAATCCCCTTCTCTGATCCTTCTCTCACTGAACTTGGCTTCTACCTGTAGGCTGGATGGCCCACACCCCCTGAGGGTTTCCCTCACCCTTGTTTCTCTTAACCTACCAGGCAATGAAATACCTAGGAGCATGGAATTTGAAAAAAATAAAATAATAAAATAGGTTGCCTATGATAGGGGCTGCCTGCAACCGTAGCCCTGTGGCATCCGATCCCATCTGTTCTCAGAAGCTAAGCAGGGTCAGGCCTGGTTAGTACTTGGATGGGAGACTACCTACAAACACCAGGTGCTGTAGTCTTGGGAGACGGACCTGGCAACCCACTCCCCAAAATCAATCCACCATTGAAAACCCTATGAATAGCAGAGAAGAACTGACAATAGTGTTTCACCCTGTTATACATAGTATCACTATGAGTCAGATATCGACTTGATGACACCTAACAACAACATGATAGGGGCTGGAGAAAAAATGAGGCGTGGAATTACACATTTCTTTGCCCTATTTTGGCCATGGAATGCATTTTCTTCCAACATCATAGAAGGCCCAGCAAAGGCAAGGTTTTCCCAGTCAGAGAAGTATAGGACTCCAGCTCTGAAATGCAGCCACCAGCATGGCCCAGCCAGACACAAGGAGGAAGTAGGACAGTGCCTACTTACTATGCCCTCCAGCAAGAATTACAGTGACTGTTTGCACGGGTACAACCAGTAAAAGGGCCAAGAAGGAAGTCCTTGGGCATCTGAGAGATTGGGCTGGGCTCAGGGTATAAGGTTCTAAATGGCTCAAGCCCCTGTGGTTTGACCACTCCCACTGACTCCCTTGGAGAAGAGTGTGTGTGTGTGTGTGTGTGTGTGTGTGTTACAGCATTCACAGAGCTCCTGCTGTGGATGATCTAGGCATGCAAAACACATTTAACCCTCACAACAACCCATTCAAAGTAGGTGACACTGTTACCATTTGAGAAGCAACAAAACTAACTTGCAGAGTCTAAAGCAAGTTCTCTGACCCTAGTGTCAGGGTACCATGATGTCTCTCAGCTTTAGGTTCCACAGAGCATGAACTTCAAAGAGTAATAGCTTACTCCAGGAGGGAAAGGACCTTGCTCTAAAGAGAAGACATATCCACCAGGGTGGCTTCAGGGTGAGACCCTACTGCTCAAGGAACTGTGGCTCTGGGGAACGAGACAAAGCTGGTCCTATGCTCCTAGAGCCTGCAGCCACACCACTGTGGCACGTGAGCCTGTCAGTTCTCAGAAGCTAAGCAGGGTAAGACCTGGTTAGTATTTGCATGGGAGACCGCCTGGGAATACCAGGTGCTGTAGGCTTTGGAGAAGGACCTGGCAACTCACTCCCAAAAACCAATCAGCCATTGAAAACCCTATGAATAGCAAGAGAAGCACTGACAATAGTGTTTTGCCTATTGTACATAGCATTGCTATGAGCCGGACACCAACTCCACAGCACCTAACAACATTAATGATGAGCTCAGTTGGTGGAGTGCCGCTCTATGGTCTCTGAGGCTCTGTTCAATCTCCAGCACCACAAAATGGGAGAAGGGTGTGGCAATCAATTCCCGAAGCATTCTGGAAACAATCAGCCATTGAAAACCCTGTGAGGATTGTGGTATATGATTCAGTGGCACCTAACAACAATTTAATGATGAAGACATTCAGCCAAGTGAAGATTATAACATAAAATCTTATATAATGTACAGTATATCACCTAATGGAAGATTTCTGATGAGAATCTGGAGGTAGGGGTAGGAAACCAGGAAGCAGAGAGAAAGACTGACGTTAGGAAAAACCCCTGATGGAATGAGGGTAAGAGGGTAAAAGAAGCAAAGAGGGTTTGATGAATTGGATTTGTGAGTGAAGTTGAGTGGGAAGGAGGAATTGGCAGGAGGGTTTATCCTGCTGGCCTCAGCTACTAGGGAAGCCCCCCAGCTTCCTGGACTCCCACACTCCTGCTGCCAGCTGGGACCACAGGGCTTGCAGAGGGGCCGTGGGTGGAAGGTGGTCCTGAACCTATCGTAGTGACAGATGCATTCTTTCAATACAAAGGCAGCATAGCTCTCCAGCAAGGCGGTCACAGGTGTCCTCCTCTGGACAAGTCACTCGCAGGGGTGGTACAACTCTGCAGGATCCATAAGTGTCAACTCTGGGTCTGTGGCAAGGAGGGGACAGTGCTCTCAACCATGATTCTCATATCCAATTTAAGCTTATGCCCACCTTGGCTTTGCTTAGATCTGCCTATCTCTGCACATGTTCTTTCTCATCATTTATACAGTTGTGGAGGCCTGGAAAGGACATCCAGGTGACGAGTCATGCCTGACCTAAACTGTCTTGCCACAGGGACCCTGTGGGGAGACACGTAGGGAGTGGTCAAAATTCAGAGGTCAGAGGTCAGCTGCCCCAATCCCGCTGGCTGATGAAACCTTGGGAAAGGCCAACTCTTTCCGTCCCCAAGTGGGCCAGACGGGCAACATAGAGAGCCGAAATTGGGCCTGTGGTTGCTTCTTGGGGCTCCAGAAGAGTTCTGACCAAGAATAGGGCACATCTTTAGAGCAGGTTGTCTCTTCTGCTTCTGTAATCAAGCATACCTATTTTTCGGGTGTTCTGGAGGAGGCTGCTGCTCCGGGATCCTAGAACCATTCACTCTTTATCTCCTTCCTTGTAACTTGCACCACTGATCTCCCAGACTGGAAGCCCTGCCTCTGTGCACCAGGGGTCTAAGAGGCTGGGGTGGGGCATTAGGAGGTAGAGATGGGCACAGCTGGGAATGGAGGGCAGCTTCCACGCAGTTACCATGGTTTTTGACTAGTAAATGAACAAAGAAGGAAAAGCACAATAGATTTTCTTTAAGAAACAAATATTATCAGCTCTTTGCCTCTTCTCCCCAGTAAACAGTGCCCAAATTTGGAAGAACCAAATGTAATCTATCGCTCCACTTAAATGTTTCTTGTAACCGTGAATATTATGCTTGGATCAGATTCCATTATAATAAACTCCACTTGGTCTCCAAATTCTTTTCCAACAGTGGAATTTTACTAGAGCTAATACATTGTTATAAATCACATTTCCTGACCCTAGCCTGGGGTGAGTTTGCATTTTTTTCAGCTCTACAACTCAACAGACAATGGGATTCAAGGCAAGTCTTTTAAACTCTTTGATCCTTAGTTTCATCTACCATAAATTAGGGACATTAGGTCTAGCTGTCCTAATTCCTCATAAGTTTTTTGGGACCAATAAGATTATTTTGTAAAAGTGTGCTGTAAGCTATTCAACCCCATCTGAATGTTAACTTATTGTCTGTTGACAGGACATCAATCACTATCAGAGAAGGTATTTTGTGCTCTCTGCATATGTGGTGGTAGTTTGAAATCCAATCTGTTTAGAACAATTTATCCTGCACTTGTTTTCCAACCTCAGATAGGCCACACTCCTTAACCTTACATTTCTTTACCCATTCAACAGGGAAACCAGAGCTGGCCTGCCTGCCTTTGACTCTTAGGTCATTTTGCTTTCTCTTTCCCCCAGCTGACATGTAGGGCTTACACAATTTTGGTGGTCTTCTGATTTACTGCTGCCAGGTGAAGAGGAGGACTCAAGCAATATTCTTAGCACCAAGTTAAAAGTTGAGGGTAGCTCATCTCTATGAGAAAGCTTCCCAATGCTCAGGTGTGGTCCACGTAGGTAAGGAGTACTGAGAACTCACAAGAAGAAGGGGAGATGAGACTGCCAAGGCTGAACTGGAGGCAAAGAGCCCCTTAGTCTCTTCCTTCCTCTTCCTTTCCTGGGACGTGTCTGCTCTGGTTTGAATTGAATGTATGCTTCTTTCCAAAATCCATGCTGAAAGTTAATCACCAAGGTGATGATATAGGAGGTGGGGCTTCCGGGAGGTGACTAGGTCATGAGGACTCTGCTCTCTTGAATGAGATTAGTGTCCTTATGAAAGGGCTGCAGGGAGCTAGCTAGACACCTTTGCCCTATCACCTCCTGCTCATTTGAAAGCAGAGAACATTACTCACCAGACACTGAATCTTCTGGCACCTTGGTCTTGGATCTTCCCACCTCCAGAACTATGAAAAAATAAATTTCTATTCTTTATACATTACTCAGTCTTAGGTATTTTCTTATAGCAGCAGGACTGGACTGAGACATATCTTGAAGCTTATCATGGGATATTCTGTTTAGTGTTGGTAAGGAAGTGATCACTGAGCTGGGAGTGGGCTGTGACATGGTATGATGAGTGAAGAAATTTGACGTATCACTTAAGTAAAATAAACTTTTAATGTAGGTTGGAGACAGGCAGAACCCAATCCTATGATGTCTGCATGTCAGATAGTGCCATGAATACTTTCAAGTTCAATGTTTCACCTTCATTTGTTGCTAGCACAATGCCTCAAATACAGAACATGTCTTGTGCTAAACAGGTACGTGTTGAGCGTATAATTGAGTGGAAGAGGGAATAGATGACCTGCATGGGAGGTAGAGTTATCCACACATGCATAGAGGAGATGGTTTATCCCAAACAGGCCCTGAGAGGTTGTGAGAATAAACCTGGCTCTTGTGAAGAGAATGCTCTAACCAGTAGGTGCCTTGAGAAAGACCTAAGGAGGGGGCAGTCTCGGGGTCAGAGGCACACTGACTGCAATGCCTATTTTCTGATCTGGTCTCTGGGAGCATTTGTGACCTTTTCACAGTAGACCAAGAATTGACACAGAACCTTTCATTCATGCCTCCCTGCATGGCTGAGATGATTCTGGGGCACCACAAGAGCCCCTGAGAGTGAAGATAATGAGATAATCCACCTGCTGGACATAACCATTTGCCTTTGGCTTCTGGTTTACCATAGGATACCTTCCTGTCTCTATGCAGGAGAAACCGTCCCAAACTCACACTGTATTTGTTACTGTTGCCTGGCTGTGACCAGATACTTGACAAAAATATCTTAAGAGAGGAAGGATGTATTTTGGTTTCTGATTTCAGAGGATGCAGTCCATTGTTTCTTGGCCCCATGCACTTGAGGAGGAAATCATGGCAGCGGGAGTGTGTGGCCGAGCACCATCCTCATGGCAGACCAGAAACAGGGAGAGGGAATGCAGGCTCTCAGCTGGCTTTCTCCTCCTTCCACTTTTATTCCAACTGGACTCCCAGCCCATGGGGATGGGGCTACCCACATCCATGGTGAGTAGTTCTCTCTGGAAAGACCTAGAGGTGTCCCTCACCAATCTCCTTTTTTGTTGTTAGGTCCTGTTGAGTTGGATCTGACTCATAGCAACTCTATGTGTAACAGAACAAAACACTACCTGACACTGTGCCATGCACACAATCTTTTCATATTTGAGCCATTGTTACACTCACTGTGTTTCTTCTCATTTCGAGTCATGCCACAACAGCAAATGGAGGTCCCAGGCGCTTTACTCCATTCCTATCATTAAGGTCGACTCTACTTTGAGGAAGCAACTCTTCCCTAGTCATTTCTTGAATGACTTCCAGCCCAAGAGGCTCATTTCCCAGCACTATATTTGACAGTGCTTCTGTGCTATTGATAGGGTTTTCTATGGCTAATTGCTTTGGGAGTGGGCTGCCAAGTCCTTCTCCTTAATCTGTCTTAGTCTGGAAGCTCAGCTGATACCTGTCCACCATGGGTGGCCCTGCTAATATCTGAGATACCAGTGGCATAGATTTCACCATCACAGCCACACACAAGCCCCCACATGATGACAAGCTGATGGAGATGTGGGGAGACCAATCTCTTAGGTGATTCTAAATCCAATCAGCTTGGCAATGAAGGTTAACCATCATAACACCTTCCAGGAACACAGGGTTGGGTCCTCTTGACTTTGATGACTAGAGATCAGTGTCTAAGGCAGATACTGAGACTGAGGCTTTTTTTTCCCTGAGACCCACTCCCTGAACCCTACTTCCCTGTAGTCCCATCTTTTCCCTCTGATGGACCCCAGAACTATCTCATTTGGAGAAGACAATTTTACCCACCAGGGAGTGGTTTTTCAGGTGCCAACATATAGGAAGGCCACACAGCACTTGTGACAGTCCTAAGAGTGGACAACATTTTGGTGCTGGGACTCTGTGATGATAGTAGGTAAGAAGGCAAGAAAGGGCTTGAGTGTAGAAATGGGAAGTGGAGCTGGCCATGATCTGAACTTCCTTCTCTGTTTTTTTCTTTCTTTATTTTTCCTTTTATATTTCCTCTCCTGTCTTTTTTTAGTTGGGGGAGGATATATCTCTATGTATTAAAGTTGTTGTAATGAAAACTCCACCTACTGAGGTATGAAGGTGCTGGTAGTGTTTGTAGAGGGCATCTATTTATAATGAACTCTGCAAAAAAAAAAACTCTCACCCATTCTTCCTGCTGTCCATTATTTATTTCTAATTCCTAACTTCCCCTCCTTCAGCCCTCTATGTTTGAAATTCCATCCCTACCACTTGATCAGGAGCATCATCAGTAATCCACTACCCCACCTCCATACTTTTCTCAGTTCTTTGCTTCTCTTCTCTCTGCAACCATGAAATCATGATACTCTTCCCCTTGTCCCAGGGCAGTGCTCCTGCCCCGCTATGTTTCTGACCACCAGTTAGGAACTCTCTTCAACTGTTCTTTCTGTCTTCTTTCCCTTAACTGCAGACATTCTCTGAAGTTCAGTTTTCAGTGACTACATCTTCTCTTACTCCTCTCTGAAGTCCATCTACATCAACTGTTTTATTTACCATTCTCTGTAGCTGACTCCTAAATCTTTCTAGGTTAGAATTCCTTTCTAAGTGCTAAACACTCTTTAGCTATTCAAGGGGCAATCCCACGTGGATGTTTTTGTCAAACATCATCTCATTCAGTGTGGCCAGGACACTGAGAGGGGAGAAGGAGATGGGGGAAGTGACTAAGCAGTAGAGAGCAAGAGACCATGCAGGGCTGTACATGCATCAGTGAGAGCTCAGTTACTGATGATGAAGTCCACTCTAGTGCAAACTTGAAAGATTTTATTATAGGGAATTCGGAGCTGCAAAATAACTGAAAGGAGTAACCATCAACTCTCAGAAGCACTCAGCTATCTGCACAATCAGCAAAGTGGTCTACATGCCCACCCTAGGCAGAAAGTTATCAAATCAGAAAGCACCTCCCAAATTAGAAAGCTGCTGACTCCAGAAAACCCCATCTCTACCTAATCAGCAGCACCAAAGACTTGATGTTTTTGCACCCTGTCGTACTTCCTGTTGGACTCAGTTCTGAAACAAAGGCTCATGCAAGCTGACCTGACCCGTGAAATCTAACTCATATTAGAGCTTTGCCTACAAGAGATTCAGGGAAATATATTATTTCCAACTACTGCCTCTTATACCACCTAGGGATAAATGCTGAACAAGCCAGCCTGTTAGGTGCACTGCCATGTTAGGTGCATTAGGCAGGAATCTTTCCCTGCAAGTGGCAGGAATCCAACTTTATCCGACTTTGATTTAAAAAGAAACATCATTGGCTTGTAACAAATGTAAAGGAAGAGCAAGGGTCCACTGGCCTCAGGGACAAGTGGCACCTACAACTTCCTCTCTCTCTCCCATCTTCTACTTTTGCCTTTCTCCCTGTGTTGGTTCTATCCTCCTCACTGAAAATACTTTGACCATGAACCCGGAGATGTGGCTGTATGCTCCTAGGCACTCTTTCTTCTTGGTCATGCCATTGCAGAGGAAGAGGCTCACTTTTCTTGATTCTAATTGTAAAAATATTCAGGAAGACTCTTATTTGACCAGCTATAGTCACAAGCTGTGTTAGTGCTGTATTAATCCATTTTCCATTGTTATAACAAAATGCAAGAGGCTAGGTAATAAATAAAGAAAAGAGGTTTATTTAGGCCACAGTTCTGGAGGATGAAAGTCCAAACAGCATGACAATGACTCTGGAACCCCCTCCCTGTCACCCTGCCAAATGTATCATATCAGGGCAGGTGACATCATGGAAGAGTGCTTGTGGGTAGGAGGGATTACATGGTGAGGCAGGAAGCCAGATAGAGTAGAGGAGGGGCCTGTCTTGTTTTTTGGAACAATACTTTGGAAGGACTAACCAGGATCCCGCAGGAATTGCATTATTGCATTCCAAGGGCAGCACTTCCAATGATCTAATAACCTGCTACTAGCTCCCACATTTTAAATGTCTGACCACCTCTTATCATCACCACACTAAGGACTGAGCCTCCAACAAGTGAACTTTTGGGGGATGCACACAAACCATATCCAAATCATAATACATGCCCAACCTTAGGTGCAGTGGAAGTAGGATTTTATGATTGGCAGCCTCTTTTAAAACTCTCATTTTGGAGATGAGTGAGAAGATGCCCCCCAAAGGAAGGGGCTGACAACATAGTTATATCCATCAGGGAAATTAGCTGGGGCCAGGAAGATGCCCTAATCTCTGTCCACTACACTCTGATATAGCTCTTTTGTTTTCAAACCTGGACATGATAGACAACTAATGTATAATCTTAAGTAGTAAGGTAACATGATGAAATAATAATACATTGCTTCTCCAGCGGCTGAAGGGACTAAATGAGATAGTGAATGTATGTGATCTGGTAGGGTAGATAGCACCCAGTAGGTGCTTGTCTTTGGGCTGGGGTTTAGCTCAGTTGGAAGAATGCTGCTCTGTACTCTCTGAGGACCTGGGTTTGATCCCCAGCACCACAAAAAAGGGAGAAGGAGGTGGGAATCCACTCCCGAAGCAATCCTGAAACAATCAGCCATTGAAAACCCTAAGAGGGTCGCTATGAGTCAGACCTGACTAGATGGCACCTACCAACAACAACAGGTGCTTGTCTTGGGTTTGCATTTCTTGGGAACCTGCTACTTCTTTTTCTCCTTGAGATAAAGATTCAAATGCAAGTCATTTATTTGTGAAGTGCAGGGGATACCAGTAGTGCCATGGGGGAAAGAAAAGTGGATAAGAAACACTGAGTTATTATAAACCACTACCACAGCAGTTGACCAGCGCATCCACCCAGGGGGAAACTCTTGGAAGCCCTGTAAAACACAGGCCTCAGAAGTATCCCACCTGAGGGCCAAAAAAGCTGGGATATTTATATACCAACTCTCAAGAGTCCTTGGCTGAGGACTGCTTTGGGCAACTTATTTCTCAGCACCCGTGGGCCTGATGTGCACGTGAGCACTGTGGCCTCATGTGGTTCTAGCTGGAGCACAGATGGTCCCAGGGGAGCAGGCAGAGCCTGTGGCTCTTAACACATTTCAGCTCCTCACCTGCTCCCTCTGTCCTGCCATTGGTTTAGAAGTCCCTGAGTGTAAAAACCATATCTTATTTCTTTTCAAATTTCCCACAGAATCTAGCACAATATTTTACATACAATAATGGTCAGCATACATTTATTCTTTGCTTAATTAATGATGTTGCAAGACAGCTTTTTCTGGATGTGCTGTTACTACAGTCCCTGCATATCTTGAATTTTCTGGGACAGAATGAATTTTGTGTCTTCATATTTTTTATCCACTAAAGTATATAATAGAACATAATTTGACATTTATACTTTGGCAATATTTCACATTCGGTTGCATTCATAAATAAATTAGAATGTTGCTATTAAACCAGATCCTACATAGGTATTTCAACTTTATCTCTGTAAGAAGCTGTCCACAAATCGAGGGAATTTGGAGATTCCTGGTGAGTAGGCTCTTATTAGTTTCCTTGCCTGACTCAGCATAGTCGTCTGCCAGCAATAACAACCTGCTCTCTCTGTACTCAGGCTTCGCCAACCCTTGAGCCAGTGAGAATCAGTCTTCATGTTTTATTGAAACTCCCTTTCTCCAAGGGGAGGCACAGGAGGTCGGGTATAAATCTGCTGCCCTAATTCCATTTTCCAGGTCAGACCACCTAGGTCCAGAAAGGAATTATCAGAGCTCCAGGTGTTAGATAATCAGCCAGCTCTGACTCCTCCTGTCATACCATCTGCATGGGGCCAGTGTCCTCCTAGGACCTTCCTCTTGGATCCTGGCTCTGGTCCAAGGCCAGTAATCCTGGACCCTAATAGTAGGCACATTGCTTTTTTTTTTTTTTTTGTAAGAGGAACCCTTTCCCACTGGCCGTTGGGTTCCTCCTTTAAAGCCTGACAACCATCCTACCTCAGACAGAATCCATGCCACTTTATTAACTACCTCCCCAAGAATTGTCTTGGCCCAGAAGCCACCAGCACTGTGCTTATCTATCCCATGACACTATGTCCTTAGATACTGATGATAGAATTTATCATTTCCTCTTACAGTTGGGTCCTGGATGGTCCTGGTCAGTCTATTTGACCTTTAACTCTTGCCAATCTTGTCCAGATTTCCTCTAGTCTCCTTGTAGTGATCTTCAATCATACTTGGAGCTGAAAGTCCGCCAGTGGAGACATGTAAGATACTGTCAGAGTGGGCTATATTTGTGGATATTTCCTAGATGTGGGATTCTACCTTGCTATTCTTATCTCTAGAACACTGGATATTTGATATCACTTTTCTGTATCCCTGTGGATGGGAAAACTCAGAAAGTGGGATTTGAAAATGAGCAGCCAGCAGGGGGTTGTTAAGCGTAACTGGTGTGACTGCCTTGTTTACACAATGAGGTATCCAGACCAGTGTCCTGTTCCAGATGTTTGTACTGTGCCCTTGATGGTTTCCCTGATGTGATCGTTACTGAAGAATGTTATCTCCATTTGGGATTAGCGGCCAGTGGACAAATGTAGGATGGAAATGTTTTTGTATGTCCTAACACTGAATGTTGTACCAGACCATGTTGTGCCATTGTTCCCTCTAGGATGACTCTCTTGTAGCTCAGAGTTTCTGATATTGCTGTTCTTCACTGTTTTTCCCTGGAAACTTGCTCGTCCCTCCCTCCCTCTCTTCCTCCTTTCCTCCTTCCCTTCTTCATCTCTCTATTCATTCTTTCTTTTCCTGCTTTCTTCCCTTCCTCCTTCCCTCTCTTCTTTTCCTTCCTTCCTTTTCTTTCTTTCCTTCCTTCTTTCTCATCTTCCTTCCTTCCCTCCCTCCCTTCTTCCCTCTCTTCCTTGCTTCCTTTCTTTCTTTCTTTTCTTTTCTTTCTTTCTTCTCTCATTTTAAGAGGCCAATCCTCATTCTACTATTTACTTTCTCATGATCTTAGTACCTGTTGTATGCTTTCTTTGAGTTTCTTCACTTTAGCTCTTATTATTACCAGAGGTGTCAGATTGCCTTGGTACTTTATTTCCTAAAGGTTGCATGTATTTCTTGAAAAGCTTCCCAAGCATCAAGTAACAGCTACAAAAGGTCAGAAAATTATGCCTCAGATAGATTCTTTGCAAAGTTACCATCATAGAATCCAGAGCTTTGGTCAATAGGTAGACAATCCACGAGGCCTAAACAATCACCTCTGGGATTATATACCTGGTCTTCAAACAGTCCCAGCTGCTGTTTTACTTGGAGCCTGGAAAGGGAGAAAAGGAAGAAGGGCCATACAATTTCCATTTAAATTGAGAATTTTTTCCCTGGAAACCCAGAGGCCCCTCTGCTGGCCTCCCACTGTTTGCTTTCCACGCATCCTATCCAGAGGATGACATGATTACTCCCTAAACATATTACAGCAGGTCTTGCAGCAGATTCTCTCTTCTAGGAATGTCGCGAATGAATTACCATGTGGTGTTGGCATGGGGCCTCAGCCAGCAGGAGCCAATTATTAAAAAAATTTCCAAGCAAATCAGATCAGCGTTTCACAAGTTCCTGGCCAAGAAGCTTCAGAAAGTTGTGCAGCCTTCCTTTGCTACAGTATGGGTTGCTGACCTAAATGTGTACAAATCTCATGTTTCCCAGGACCCACCCCATAGCGTCACAGGTTTTGTTAAGACACCGGCTCACACCCATCTGCAGGGATCCAATTGGATAAATTTCACTTACCAAACCTGTACAGGGATGTTTGATCAGACCAGATCATTAAATTTCTTAATTAGATAGCACAGATTCCCCCTTGCCAAATGGATCAAGCTGCACCTATTTGTGACACAACTTAATCACACTTTGCTTTGCTGTCAAGGCCATGTTTCAGGAGGAAATATGCTCTCTTGGCTAGATTCAGCATACGCCATCCAAATTTGTCATCTCCAACAAGAAGAAAGAGGGTTGCTGAATTGGAGCGTGTAAGAATGTATGTCATGGTTAAAGTACATTAGCATTCTGCAAATGGGGAGATTTTGCCAGGTTTGATTTGACTTTTTAACAAAATCATTTGTTTATGGAAAGAATAGTCTCCTTCATTACTTTGCACATCAAATGAGCATTCAAAAATATTTAGCCTAAGGGATCAAAGAGTGAGCAAGCTCAATGTATCCCAGCGCTTGCTTTTGTTGTTTCATTTCTTTGAACTGTCAGGCTGTGGGAGACAGGTGTGCTCCTAAGGGATAGGTACTCCAGAACCACGAAGAGTTTATGTCACTTAGACAACTACCTCCCAACTTTGTGCTTTTCATTCAGGCATTTCTCCTGTTTAGCACAAGTCTTTCCTGGTAAAGTTTTATTCCGTTTCTTTTTATTCTTTAAGAGAGATAGGACTCCTTTGGGTGCCAATATTCTTCTAGTATATAGCACTTTTCCTACCTAGAAAGTACAGATTCATTTAAATATTGAGGACCCAACAGAAAAACATTTTTAAAAATGCATAATGAATGTCCTTGGTAAGTTCTAGTCTAGATTTTTGTCTAAACAGAGCTGTTTGCTTTGATTTTCTGGATGTCATAGGGTCTGGAGTACATTGTTATTATTTTGCAGAATTACTGGAGTAGGAGATCTGTTTGAATTGGATCTCCAGGCACGCATCTCTCCATATGGACCACCATACTGAGATAGGTTTTTGTTGTTATTATTGTTTGTTTGTTTGCTTCTATTTTCTTCCAGGAGAGAAAATACTCCTGCTTATTGAGATACTAATTTAGGTTACTTCCAGTTATTTCCAAGCGAATAAATACATTGAAAATGGCACGTTGATTTGTTGTTGTGGTTAGGTGCCATCAAGTTGGGTCCAACTCATAGCGACCCTATGTACAACAGAATGGGACACTCTCCAACACTGTGCCATACCTGGCTTTATGTCAGTGCTTCTTAATGGCAGATTGTTTCAGAATTGTTTTGGGAATGGGTTGCCTGGTCCTTCTTCCATTTTTGTGGTGCTGGGGATTGAACCCAGGGCCTCAGAGTGCAGAGCAGTGCTCTACCAACTGAGCTATACCCTAGCCCCTACACTTTGATGTTATTGTTAGGTGCCATCGAGTCTTATTGTTAGGTGCCATCAAGAGTCATGTCCAACTCATAGCAACCCTCATAGGGTTTTCAATGGCTGATTGTTTCAGAATTGCCTCGGGAGTGGATTGCCACATCCCTCTCCCCTACACTTTGATAGTCAATATATACTCATACCTAATGTGCTTGAGTAGATTTGTAATTTCTGCCTCTGGATTTCTGGGCATTCTGCTGAGGTTGCCTCAAATGCATCAGGAATTGGTCACTCCTCTCTGTTATGCCAGCCTGGCCAGGACTCTGGTGCTCCTGGGAAAAGCAATTCCTTCTCAGGCTGTCCACACCTTGGCTTCCTATGGCAAAGCACTGGGTCCTTAGTGCCACAGAGCTGCTAGTCTGTCATTGCTGCTACAGAGCAGATCACCTCTGGGACAGACTGGGCAATGCTTTTGTAGCAGAGAGTAGGAAATATTGCTCTGCATTTTTCTCAAGTGAGGGCTTTGGCAGTGAGAGGCAGGGCTGAGGACAGGGTTATGGGTGGAGCTTGTTGTTAGAGCTCATTGACAAGGCTCTCTTCTTATTCTCAGGCCTGTTTGTGGCTGTGCAGCACAAGCCATTGCTGTCATTTCACTGGGCTGGGATACATTTTCTTTGCTCCACCTTGGGGTAGCCCTGCAGGAGATTTGCAGAAGTCAGATGCCCTTGGTGCTACAGAGCCACAGCAGTTCCACAGTCCGTAAGGAGGTGGACTGTTACATGTAGCGGGGAGGGTGCTGCAATTCAGAATCACAGCATGTCCCAGCTGGGTGGCTCAGATCCCAAAATGCTACCAAGTTCTGTGAATCAGTCCTTTCAGTCCACACACACTGCCCCTTTTCTCCTAGAGGGCACACACAGCACCGTGGTGGCTGGGCTGGGCTGGCTTCCCACGACAGCTGCAAGTTGCATCTGGTGCCTCCCATTCCTCTCCTTTCTTTAGTCCTGAAGCTATGTCTGATTCCCAGTGCCAGGCTTCTCTCATGGCCCTGTAATCCATCCCTGCATCTCACTTCTGGTGGGAATCCCCCAGTGCCTTGGGTATCTCTGGTTACCCCTCACCTACTATGGAATGGGTGCTGGTCATTATTCCCAAGAGACCCTTTAGCCCTCATTTAAATCAAATGATAGGAGAGAGGAGGGAGCATTCATTAACTCTGCATATCTTACATATTGATGGTCATCTCTGCTCTTAGCAGGATCCTCACAGGCCAGCAGTATCCTCTAGTATCTTCCTTCGCCTTATAGACACAATCTGTCATTTCATAAGCTGCCTTTTCAGGTGTTGTTGTTGTTGGTAGGTGCCGTCAAGTCTGTCTCCGACTCATAGCGACCCTCATAGGGTTTTCAATGGCTGGCTGTTTCAGGATTGCCTTGGGAGTGGATTGCCAGGTCCTTCTCCCATTTTTGCGGTGCTGGGAATTGAACTCAGGACCTCAGAGACTACAGTGCAGCGCTCTACCCACTAAGCTAAACCCCAGCCCTTTTCAGGTGTAAGTTACTACTATTCTTATTTTTTACAAAGGCCACCAGCTGGTGCAAATTACATATTTTTGAATTTTTGACTTTTATGTATTTTAAAGTGGCTTCCTAGAGGTATAGCAAATACATAATGAGTTATGCAGTTTGGTAAGTTTTGATATATGTACATACCTGTGAAGCCACAGGCAAAAACCCAGATAATGAATATATTCACTCCTCCCACGAATAAACTCTGTGCCCCCTTTAATTATTTAAAAAATTAAGAAGAATGGGAGAAAAAATAACATATGTTGCCATATGTTTGCCATAAGGCAAAATTGGGGTGTATGTATATCGATAGATATACTCCCAAAAAAAGACATGCAAGTAGAAAGGAGACCATTGGTGGAGATGGAGGGGCGATGGGAGGAGAATCATGAGGAGGGAAGGGGGAAGTTAACTCAAGCAATGTACAGTGAAATGCATTTATGGAAATGTCATAATGAGACCCATTAAGTTGTACATTAAAAATTACTATTAAAAAAGGAAATGACGTAAAAAATTAAATTCTAACTCCTTTCACTTGCACGATTTTATTTTGTTTTTAATTGGCACCTAATAATTGTACGTATTTGGGTAATACAATGTGATATTTTGATACATAGGAGATGCCAACAAAAATAATTCTAAAAAGTGTATTACAGTACGAGACACATTGCCATGGACCCCCCTCGAAAATCCTCCACCTTAGTGTCAGCACACTTAGCCCATCATTCTTGCCACTTTTCTAAGCAATGCCGGAAGTCCTCTTTCATGAGCGCCTCATCCTCCATCATGACAATGCTCTGGGTCACACATCACTTCTGGTGTGGCAATTTCTGCCAAATAAACATTAAGATGTGTCTTCATTTACATTACTCGCTGGATCTGGCACCATGCAACTTCTAGTTCTTCCCCAAAGCCAAAATGACCATGAAACATACATGTTTTGAATCAAATCAGGACCCTGAGTCAGTGTAACAATGTAATTCAAGACACTCACGGAAGAAGACTTCCAGAACTGCTTTGGAAAGCAGCAAGAGCGATGGGCTATCTGTGCTCGAGACCAAGGTGGAGGATTTTTGAGGGGGATTCATGGCAATGTGTCTTTTATAGTAATACATTTTCAAATTTAAACATTCATTGTATTTTTTGATCATAACCCACATATACAATGTGTAAAGATAAAATGGGGGTAGTTAATGTATCCATTACTTCAAACATGTATCATTTCCTTGGCGTTAAACCACTCAAAATCCTCTCTTCTAGCTATTTACAAATAAATTACAAAAACTTATTACTAAATATAATCCCCCTACCATGCTATAGAACATGAGGAGTTATTCTTCCCATCTAACTATAATTTTGTACCTATTACCCAATCTCTCGCTGTATTCTCTTCCCACTTAACCCTTCCCAGCCCCTGGTAACTACTATTCTACTTTCTACGTCTATGAAATTAACTTTTTTGTGCCTAGATGATTTCACTTAACATCTTCTAGTTCTATTCATGTTGGCACAAATGATGAGACTTCACTTTTATTTTCCACTGAATGATATTTCACTGTATATACATACATACACACATACACACACACACACACGCTGTGTTCTCTTAATTCACTGATGAACACTTAGATTGATTCTGTATCTTGGCTATTGTGAATACTGCTGCTGTAAACATGAGGGTACAGATGTCTCTTCAACACACTGATTTTCTTTCTTTGGTTATATACGTAGTAGTGGAATTGCTCAATCACATGATATTTCTAGTTTTAGTTTTTTAAGGAAACTCCCTCTTGTTTTTCATAATGACTATACTAATGTACATTCCCACAAACAGTGTATAAGTATTTTCCTCCTCATCTCTGACAGCATGTACTAATTTTTATCTTTTTAATAGTAGCCATTCTAATTGGGGTGAGATGATATCTCATTGTGGCTTTGACTTGCATTTTCTTGATGATTAGTGTTGTTGGGCATTTTTTCATATAGCTCTCAGCCATTTGTATGCCTTCATTTGAGAAATATCTATTCAGATCATTTGCCCATTTTGAAATCAGATTACTTGTTTTTGTTTCTTTGTATCATTGTTGAGTTGTTTTAATTCCTGATATAGCCTGGATATTAGTTGCTTGTTGCATGAATAGCTTGCAAAGATTTTTTCCTACTCTGCAGGTTGTCTTTTCACTCTGTTAATTCATAGGAGTGTCCAACCTCTTATTTTCCCCGGGCTGCATCAAGTAAAGAGGAATTGTCTTGGACCACACATAAATTACATTGTTGTTGTTAGGTGCTGTCGAGTCGGTATCTGACTCATAGCGACCCTCACAGGGTTTTCAATGGCTATTTTGGGATTGCCTTGGGAGTGGATTGCCAGGCCCTTCTCCCATTTTTGCAGTGCTGGGAATTGAACTCAGGACCTCAGAGACTGCAGCGCAGGGCTCTACCAACTGAGCTAAATCCCAGCATAAATTACATACCATGCATGCATATATATATATATATATATATATATATATATATGTATATATATATACACATACATATATATATGTATATATATATACATACATATATATGCATCATATACCATGCAAATATACATAATATATATAATATCAATTATATATAATTATCAATTATATATAATATATAATATATATAAAAAATAAGGGGAGGAGTCATAAAGAAAATAAATGCTAAAAAATTACACAATGTTAAAAGGTTTTGTGAGGTTGTCTTACTAGATGTCCAGGGCAGCACACAGTCCCCAGGCTAGACCTGCTTTGTTAATTGTATCCTTTGCTTATCAGAAGTTTTTAGTTTGATCCCATTTGCTTATTTTTCCTTTTGTTGTCTGGGTTTTCAGGGTCTTATAAAATAAAATCTTTGCCCAGCCCAACATCTTGTTGTGTTTTCCTATGCTTTCTTCTAGTACTCTTAGTTTCTGGTTTTACATTTAAGACTATAATCCATTTTGAATTGATTTTTGTATATGGTAAGAGAAAGGAATCTAGTTTCATTCTTCTGCATATAGATATCCAGTGTTCTCAGCAATATTTATTCAGGAGACTGTCTTTTCCCCAATATGTATTCTTGGCATTTGTGTCAAAAAATCAATGTTGTAAGCACTTGAGTTATTTCTGGATTCTCAATTCTGTTCCATTGGTCTATGTGTCTGTTTTTACAGATACTAATTGTTGTTGTTGTTAGGTGCTGTCGAGTTGGTATGCGACTCATAGCGACCCTCATAGAGTTTTCAGTGGCTGACTGTTTTGGGGTTGCCTTGGGAGTGGATTGCCAGGTCCTTCTCCCAGATACTAATACCATGCTGTTATGGTCACTATGGCTTTGTAGAATAGTTTGCAGTTACATTGTGTGATGCCTCCAGCTTTGTTCCATATTCTTAGGATTGCTTTGGCTCTTTGGTTTTTTTCTGTGGTTCCATACAAAGCTAATTGTTGTTGTTGTTAGGTGCTGTAGAGTCAGTTTCTGACTCATAGAGACCCTACGTACAACAGGCAAAACAGTATTGTTAGTGCTTGGTGTTGAAGCACAGAGGCAGGGCAGCATTACAGCATGGTTAGCAGAAAGGATCTCCAACCTGGAAGACACGGCCTCCTTGACACTCCCATCCAAATATTAACCAGGCCCAACCCTGCTCAGCTTCCAAGATCTGACAGGATCAGATGCCACAGTGCTGCAGCTGCAGGCATACAAAACTTAGTGTTGTTGTTGTTTTTTCTATTTCTGTAAAGAGTGTCATTGGTAATTTGATAAGGATTTCATCAACTCTATAGATCACTTTGGGTAGTATGGGCATTTTAACAATATTAATTCTAGTCCATAAACATTGGATGTCTTTTCATTTTTTAGTTTTCTCTTAGATTTCTTTCATCAATATTTCATAGTTTTCATTGTATAGAACTTTCATCACTGGCTAATTTTATCCTCAGGTATTTTATTTTATTTTATTTCAGCAGCTATTATAAATAGGATTCCTTGTTTGATTTCTTTTTAAGATAGTTTGGTATTTGTATATAGAAATAATATTGATTTTTGCATGTTGATTTTATATCCTGTCACTTTATGAAATTTGTCAGTTTCAAAGGAGAGATCATGTGTAAATATTCTAGTTGACTCCTTCATATGAAATTGTAGATGATGTCCAGTGTGAACTACTAAATATGTGAGTGAGGATATCTTTAGATGATTTCCAGCCTCCAGTCATTAAGACTTCCCAACCTAGGTGTTAGAAATCAGGAAATAGAAATAAGCCAACACAATTGTGCTCTATATGAATTCTTGGCTTGCATAATCCATGAAATATAAAACATTTTATTAAAAATCATAGCAATAGAAACTGAAACAAAGTGTAACCAAAAGGGATGTAATAGTTGCATAATGGAAAAAGCCAATGATGTATTACTCTGTATCCCAAAAACATTTAACAATAAAGGGAGAAAAAGAACAAGAAAAACCATGAAAACCCTATGGATAGCAGAGAAGAAAAAAAATTATGAGTACTTGTTGAATTTTTATTAAATGCCTTTCAGTGTTCATGCATATGATCATATGAACATTTTCCTTGATGTGGTTCATTATATTAATAAATGTCTTACTATGGAACCATTCTTGCATTCTGGAATAAACTCCACTTGATATTTAAATTACCAAAAAAAAAAAAAAGGAAGAAAGAAAGGGAAACATAGACATAGGCTCACTCAAGATATTATCAATTAAAATATTGCTTAAGCCCAGCCTCATAGATGAGACAAATTGCAAAAGTGTATATACTGGGGGTACCAAAAATGTATACATCTATCTATGTATTTGGGAGAAGGACCCAGCAATCCACTCCCAAAAATCAATCTGCCATTGAAAACCCTATGAATAGCAGAGAAGCACTGACAATACTGTTTTGCCTGTTGTACATAGGATCGCTATGAGTTGGATACCAACTCGATGTCACCTACCAACAACAACAACAAGAACAACATCTATGTATTACTTTTTGGAGTTGAATTGACATATGATAATAACCACTTTAGAAAACTCTTATAATTGCAGAAGTCAAGTATGACATACTCATATCAATATATATTGGATACTACAATTTTAATACTTAAAATATGTATATGTTTGTAGCTCTTTCTGTATATCATGTATATCATTTATAATATATACATGGATAATATATGTACTTAAACAGTATATCTAATATTTACATATCTTATATGTATCTTATATGTACAGTAAGAGAAAGAAGAAGTCAAAATTCTGTAAAAGAGTGACAATATGGATTATTCTTTGTGGGTTTATATATTAATTGAATAAAGAACATGTTATAGGACCATAAGGTTATCCAGAGAACCCAAAAGAGTGAAATACTAATCTAGACAGGGTTGACTCCTGAAGGCTAGCACCTTAGCTGTACAACTTTCTTTTAGTCCCATAGCATTTTCATAAAATTGAAAATTTGTCAGAAGAACAGCTTCTGTCCAAGATGGAATAAAAAAGATCAGAATTGGCAAAATTATTCCTAGACTAAATGTTGCTCTGGTGCTGCCTAATGAATCTCAAAAGCAGGACTAAAAAAGATCAATGTGCTTCCAGGTATCTGAACATAGTCCCCCCCAAAAGATCAAGAATATTTATATGAATGCATAAATAAATATCTAGGCAGTACCCAACAAGGTACTTCACAATGTCTGGCATCTAATCAAAAACTAACAGGCATTCAAAGAAGCAGAAAAATATGACTCATAATGAGGGAAAAAAATCAATCAATTGAAACCAACCCAGAGCAGACACAGATGTTAGACTAGCAGAAAAGGGTATTAAAACAGTTCTTATAACTTATTTCCATATGTTCAAAAAGTTAAGTAGAGACAAGGGAAATATTAAAAAGACCCAAATAATACTTCTACAGATGAAAACTCTGAAGGCTGAAATTAAAAAAAAAAAAACTTTAGTAGATGAGATTAACAGTGTAGTAGATTGGATTGACAGTGCATTTTTGGAAGAAAAGATTAGTAAACAAAAAGGTATAGAAATAGGCTATCCAAAATGAAATACATAGAACACATAGAGAAACTCATACAGAATTTTGTAACATGAGCTGTGGAATAACAAATAGTCTGATATTTGTGTTACTGGACTCCCTGAAGGAAGGAGAGGAAGAAAAAATATTTGAAGAAATAATGGCCTTTTAAATTTTTTAATAAAAACCATAGACCTAAAAATATAAGAATATCAATAAGCCCCAAGCACAATAAACATGAAAAACTTTTCATCAAAGTACATCATAGTTGGGTACTGTGGCACATGCCTGGAATTCCACCAACTCAGGAGCCTGAGGCAGAAAATTTTGAATCTGAGGCCAGAGGCAGCAGGTGCAACCTGGCAAGACCCTGTCTCAAAATAAAAAGCATGAAAAGGGTCTGGGAGTACAGCTCAGTGGTACAGCACTTACCTATCATGGACAAAGCCTTGGGTTCAACCACCCAGTACTGCAAAATAATAATAATGTTAGTAATTTTCAAATTGCTTTTAAAACTAGCACTAAAAGAAAACAATCCAACAGCTAGGGATGCAACCCAGAGTTCGGGATGAGGGAGATGCCTTAAAACAATGAAACAAAGTCACAGATGACAGGAGATTTCTTACCTAAATCAAAGCAAATGAGAAGAGTAGAGCAGCATCCAATTAAAAAATTGAATAGACCCTTCTCCAAAGAAGAAATACAAATGGACAATTAATACATAACAAAATGCTCAATATCACTAGCCATCAGGGAAACACAAATAAAAACTGCAATGAGATATCATCTCATGCCAGTTAGAATAACTGTTACTTAAAAAACAAATGTTGATGAGGATGTGGAGGAAAAGGAACTCTTAAACACTGTTGGTGGGAACACAAATTAATATAGCCATAAGATACAGAATCAATCTACGTGCTTATCAACAAATTAATATATAAGAAAATGTGGGATATATACACAATGAAGTATTATTCAACCATAAAGAAGAATGAAATCCTGTCAATTTCAGCTAAATGAATGGAAGTAGAAATAGAAGAGAACTTCTTTAATCCATAATAGCACCTGTGAAAAGCTTACAGCTAGCATCACACTTAATGGTAAAATGTTGGAAGACCAGTTAAGAAGGTGGACTAAGAGCAGCCACACTTTAACTGGGGAAGAAAAAAGAGTTAGGAACAGTCTCAAAGGTCTCTACTCAGAATGGAGAAATACTGGAGAGCATCTTTAACTAGTGGAAAATGGACTATGCTATGACAATAGACCAAAAGTAGAAAATTGAACAACTGAGAAGAAATGGAAACTATGGGGGGCTACTTTGGAGTCCCACCCCCTAACAAGCAAGGGCAATTGTGGTGTGAACCTCTATGCACTCAGAGCAGTTGAGGCACAGAGCCCAACACACATGAACAAAAGCTACACCATAAACTATTTGGAGCTAGTTCACAGAACAGACTGACTCAGCTGATATGGACAGTGGTTCCTGTGTGAGTGCTCAGTGAGAATAATTGGGAAAACCTGACTGGAGGTCTGGTGGTGTCTGCCCCCATGGGGAAAAATGAACACTCATGCAGACTGTGAAACTTTTCACCATCAATCACACTAGTCACAATTTCCAACCATTAGTTGGTTTAGGCTATCCTAATCAATTAATGTCTCCCAAATTTATTCATCAAAACAAAAATCTCTCACCCTTGCATTTGCTAGGCCTCCTGGAAAGTTTGCACAGCCACATATATACACATATATTACTTATAAGGAAGAGGTGTTTTCTTAAAGAACACCAGGTCTCAAGAAAGAATAATCAAAATTTTAAAAGTGAGAGTGGACAAAAATATTATTCTAGCAGCAGAAAGCTTGCTACCCTTTGAGTCAAACCAGAGTCCAAGATCCCAAAAGAATGCATTGTACCAAAGGCAACCCCAGGCATATAGGGCAGTAATATCCAGACCAAACAATGGGAAAGGCTCAACCTAAAACTATACAAAACATGAAAAAACAGATTGGAGAGGATGGTTTGGTTGACCAGAACCCCTCAATTGTTGGTTTTAAAGTAGCCCAAATTTTAGATATGCCAGAAAAAGAATTTAGAAGTCATCTTATAAATATGGTAAAAGACCTCAAAGGCACCATAATTGAACAGATGAGAACATAGGACAAAAGCGTATCTAACTTAGAAGGAAAATTCAGCAAAGAAATTGATATTTTGAAGAAAAATCAAATAGAAATGCTGGACTTACAAAACACAGTAAGTCAACTTAAAATAATGGTAGATTCTTCAATATCCAGAATGGATGAAGCCAAACATGAGATTTCTGATATGAAATAAAACATTGAAGATCTTATCTATTCAGATGCCAAGAAAGATAAAAGATGAGGCAATGTGATCAATACTTTCAAGAGATCTTTGATAAAATGAAGAGATACAACTTACAAATACAGGGAGTTCATAAAAGAACTGAAACTGACACTAGGGGAGTAGGAAATCTTTTCAATGAAATATTAGCAGAAAATTTCCAAAATCTAAGAGAATAAATATACACCCAAATCTCAGAAGCATCCAGTACGCCAAACAGAGTAGACCAGAACAGATCCTCTCCATGACACATTATAACTGGAATGCTAAATCTAGACAGCAAAGAAGCTATTTTAAAGCCTGCAAGAGAGAGAGGCCAACTCAATTACAAAGGCAAGCCCATCAGAATAACAGCTGAATTCTTAACAACTGTAAAGGCAAAAAAAGCACAATCAGACATTATTCAAGGCCTGAAAAAGAATAACTGCCAATGAAGATTACTTTATGCCGCAAAGCTATCTTTTAAAATAGAGAGTTCAAGATATTCCATGATATTGACAAATTTAAGTGATTTTCAGTTACCAAGCCAGCATTACAGAAGATCCTTTAAAAATACCACATATGGAAAAAGTAAGACAAGCCCAAATGTAAGACCAAAGGAATGAATAAAAGATAGGATGGGAATGCATTGCATGATCACAGCAAAGTAAATATGAGCTAAAGCTGAGAAACAAACATTAAAATGATGCAGAATAATAAGCTCCTCTCAATAATTACTCTAATTTTAAGTGGCCTCAACTTACCATTCAAAAGGCACCAATTGGCCAACTGTATTAAAAAATAAGAACCCTCAATATGTGGGATTCCAGAGACTCGGCCGCAAAAACCATAAAAGTCTGAAAATTAAAGGTTAGAAAATAATATACCAAGCATGAGGTAATCAAAAAAAGCAGGGGTAGCTAGCTATATTAACTTCTGACAGTTTAGACATCAATCCCAAACTGATCAGAAGAGAGAAAGACGGTCATTGCATATTAGTAAAAGGAACAGGCAAGCAGGAAGGCACAATATTATTTAATATTTATTCACCAAATGTTGTTGTTGTTGTTGTTAGGTGCCATCGAGTCGTTGTCCGACTCATAGCGACCCTCATAGGGTTTTCAATGGCTGACTGTTTCGGGATTGCCTTGGGAGTGGATTGCCAGGTCCTTCTCCCAATTCACCAAATGTAGGAGAATCTAACTTCATAAAACAAACTTTACTGGTGATAAAGGAGTACATTGGTCCAGACACAATGATTATGGGATATTTTAATACCCCATTATCTTCAAGGGACAGGCCATCAAAGCAAAAATATCAGTAGATAAAAAACTATGGACTTAAACAGCATCATAGACCAACTGGACCTAACAGATGTCTACAGAATATTCCATCCATCAGATGCTGATACACATTCTTCTCAGCACCACATGGAAATTTTTCTAAAATAGACTACATTTTAGTCTACAAGAATGGCCTCAACAAACACACAAAAATTGAAATCATCCCCTGTACCTCTACAAAGAAAGAGAACTATAGACCAATTTCCCTGATGAATAATGCAAAAATCATTCATAAAATTCTGGCAAACTGAATTCAGCAACACGTAAAAAAGATCATACCACAAGTAGGTGGGCTTCATTTTACACATGCAAGGCTGGTTCAATATCCATAAATTGATGAATGTAATTCAATATATCAGGAGACTTGCAGACAGAAATCACATGATCATCTCAATGGATGCTTAAGAAAGTCTTTGAAAAAGTGCAAAAATCCATTCATGATAAAAGTCTTGAAGAAATTAGGCATAGAAGGAATATCTATCCCTGGCTCAGTTACTGATGTATTATTTATTTAAAGTACCTCTCTCGCTTCTTAAATAATGAGATGGCTCATGATGAAAGATACATACATATTAAGGAAGAGTGAGAGGTACCAATAATGAGAAGAGATGATAATTTATCAGAAGTCTTTGGCTAAGGATAAGTACTATCACTGAGCACAAAATATAGCCATGAGTTTATTGGCAGTCAAGGAGGAAGATATGATGGATTTATTTAATAAAATAAAGAATACTCATTTATCAGGAAGGACAATCTGCTTCCCCAGCATTTAAGGCAAGGAGGAATTCAGAAAATAATGATATAAAGTACATCTTCAAAAATAGCATGACAAAACACCACATATCATTTTTCACATTTTCCTCTTATTTAAATGAAGTACATAATGTTGAATCCTATTTCTGTGAGGTGTTTCTGTAGACAGGCTACCTGATATCAATTACCCCTAGCAAATCCTCTCTTCAGCTTCCCCCATTGAAAGGCCAATCTACTGTTAGAGATGAGCCTGTTCAGCCCTACAGACAGGGATCCTTGGAGACCAGGACAGGAGAGAACAAGCCTTGTTAGATTGTGTTTAAGTGGAAGCTGAGAGGAAACAGTTTATGAGAGAACAGCTGCTCCACAACCCAAGAAGCAATGTGGATGGCGTCAGTGGCTGTCTGTGTTTTGGGCTTTCTTAAAATGTAGAAAAGGGAGAAAACCACGAGAAGATGAATTGTTTGATGTAGAGGCAAAGAAGGAGCATTTTGAGCAAGACTTTGTCAGTCAAAAGTCCCCGTGGGTCAGATTGTGACCCACATGAAAAGTTGGTGGGAAGTCACACCTTGACAATACTTTTGGGCTTTTATCCAGTGCCTGGATCCTTATCCAAGATGGACGAGGCCTGGCCATGGACAATAAAGATCAGGTATGTTCTGTGTCCTGTACCAGCTTTAACTGATGAGTGATGGCCACTTCAAACACCACGTTGAGAAGATTCCTGAGGCCCCGCCTAGGTCCAATAGGAAAGAGTATCAAGGAATAGTAATGTCTACCATAGACATGTTGTTGTTGTTAGGGGCCATTGAGTTGAGTCTGACTCATGGCGACCCTATGTACGGCAGAACAAAACACTCCCCAATTCTGTGCCAAGCTCACAATCTTATTATGTTTAAGCCCATTGTTGCAGACAATGCATCAGTCTATCTGGTGGAGGGTTTTCCTTTTTTTCATTGACCTGCCACTCTCTCAAACATGATGTCTTTCTCTAGGGATTGGTCCCTTCTGACTACATGTCCGAAATATGTAAGATGCAGTCTAGCCATTCTTGCTTCCAAGGAGCACTCTGGTTGCACTTTTTCTAGGACAGATCTGTTGGTTCTTTTGGCAGTCCATGTTATATTCAATAATCGTCTCCAGCACCATAACTCAAAAGCATTAATTCTTCTCCTGTCTCCCTTGTTCAATGTCCAGCTTTCACAACCATATGATGCAGCTGAAAATACCATGGCATGAGTCAACTAGCCATTGAAAACCCTATGGATAGCAAAGAAACATCATAGACACAGGATCACAGTAATTAACATAATGAATCCTAAAATTGATATTAATATAATTATAATTAACCAACATCCATATATTAGTAGGCATTAATTAGTATTATTTGCCATTTCTGATGTTGGGGTGTTAACAATTGCACACAGAAATTCTAGCCAGTATGTAAGTAAGCACCCAGGGACAAGTAACATTGTGGGAAAGTAGTGGGAAAAGGAAAGTTGTGGCTAACCCTAGAACCCCCCATGGGCCTACCTCCACTTGGGCCTTTTGAACCAGAAGGAAGAAATTGGGTGGCTTGAGACGGTGTTAATTTGCCTACTGCCTGCAATCCTAGGGTGTTACCCTACGGGAACCATTTGTTGCTACAGTGTGTACACATTTCCAGGTAAGAATTAAAGTAGCAATTAAAACTTAGGGAATACTGGTAGAATTTTATAATGCAAACATTCTCAGTGGTCCAATAAGGTAAATGAGTGAAACCAAAAAGGAATGTGGTGTGGAGACTCGGGGCAGACTGTGGCAACCTGGGAAGATCTAGCCTAAAGCCATTCAGTGCGACATTTTTGAATAATAGGCAGTGTGTGTGTGTGTGTGTGTGTGTGTGTGTGTGTGTGTGTGGTGTGTACACATGTGCCCACAGGTGTGCACACACGTGTGAATTTGCACATGTGGGGTTGAGGTAAAGGTCACTCTGCACACACATCTGTGGCCAAATTCAGTTGGTAACCCATTCGCTTTATCTGAATGGAAGAATGAGTGGCTGGGGAATGCTTTGGCTCCTCATTTTGCCAATGAATTTGGGGTCACTGGTGAGAGCTGCATGCACAGGTATGTGCTGGGGTGAAGGAAGAGGAGTGCCTTACCCATCAGAGGAAGAGGGGGCCAAGCTGTTCAGCTGTGAGCATGAAGGCTGCGCAACTGTCGGCTTCCTGGTGGAGGCCAGCCGCTCATGCAAGGTGGCATCAAGCGCCAGGATGCGCAGAAGCAGAGCCAGCGTGGTTCCACAGGAACGGCTTTGTATTTGTTCTTTAGCTTCGCCAGAATTCTAGCAGAATCATGAAGTCAAGTATGTTTCTAAACTTGGCATTACTTTAGAGGGTGAAGTTCAGAATTAGAGGCAAGTGTGTTTAATTTTCAATTAAGAATTGTTTTTATGTGGTGTCGCTGGCATCAGGACTTTTATGATTTCTGCCATCGATTGGGTGATACCCTCATGGATGCTCTAACCATCTAACCAAAGAGCTCTAACCATCTAACATGAGGATGAGATGGATTGGACGTGAAAGACTCAGGATTCCTGTTTTGGTTTTGGGGCAGGCAGTACTGGAGGGTTGAACGCAGGGCCTTGAGCATGGTAGCCAAGTACTCTACTCCTGAGTTCTACCCTTAGACCATTTTTTACTTTTTATTCTGAGATCCGGGCTGGGATTTAGCTCAGCTGGTAGAGCGCTGCGCTGCAGTCTCTGAGGTCCTGAGTTCAATTCCCAGCACCGCAAAAATGGGAGAAGGACCTGGCAATCCACTCCCAAGGCAATCCCGAAACAGTCAGCCATTGAAAACCCTGTGAGGGTCGCTATGAGTCGGATACCGACTCGACGGCACCTAACAACAATAACAACAACAATTCTGAGATCCGGTCTGGCGAATTTGTGCAGGTGGCTCTGTCCTTGAACTTCCTATTCTCCTGCCTCAGCCTCCCAGTTCCTGGGATTCCAGGCATGCACGCTGGTGTGCAGCGTATTTTGCTTTAATATCCTAGCTGAACCTACTTCATTTTGACCGGGAGCTGTTCCTCTAGGGCACACCAGGATGAGCTGGCTGTAGAACGACTCTGCACATAATGAAATGAATTGTCCTGTTGAATGGAGATATTCAAACTTCTCCATCTGGATGCTGAAGCGCCTCCACCGAATATGACTATTTGAATTTAGCACAATTGATATTGAGCTGTTCTTTCGAAGAGTAATTGGCCACCTGGTTCATGGCCATCCCTCTAATGTCAGTAATACTGTGTCATCAGTGTATTAAAAGCTATTTGTCTTCCAGTCTGGCAGCCAGCATTCTGAGTATCTAAGAGCGGAACTACATTTTGGTGTTGGTTACAGAGCAAGAAAGCCAAGACCCAGACCTGCTCTGGGTCATCTGAGGTTAATATTTACTCAGTCACGGCCTCCTTCCTACCCATACTTTCTTAACTTAGCACAGTGGCCTTTGGAAAAGTGACACCCA
This sequence comes from Pedetes capensis, assembly GCA_007922755.1. Taxonomy (NCBI): domain Eukaryota; kingdom Metazoa; phylum Chordata; class Mammalia; order Rodentia; family Pedetidae; genus Pedetes; species Pedetes capensis. Next base: position 47,567 of record VMDO01007085.1, on the reverse strand, counting down.
CCTCATTTTCCTATGTGAACTGGGAAGGCACAGTGTCAGCTGTTAGGTGAAATATGCATTCGATGTATAGAATCTGCCAGCCCGAATCATGAAGTCAAGTACATTTCTGAACTTGGCATTATTTTAAAGGGTGAAGTTCAGAATTAGAGGCAAGTATGTTTAATTTTCAATTAAGAATTGTTTTTATGCAGTGTCGGTGGCATCAGGACTTTTATGATTTCTGCCATTGATTGGATGATGCCCTCATGGGTGTTGACTGAATGATCTTTTGATTCCCTCCCTATTAATATGCTAATGAGGAGAGGCACAGCATCTCTCAAAGGTGCCTGCTCTTCCAAGGATGAATGTCTCTGACCTGTACATTTCTCTTAAGATCCGAGGGGAGGAGGGTGTCTGGGGCTCTTGAATGGCTTCATTAGCATATTGTAGCTCAACTCCCAAGGGTGATAAATTTAAAGAACATGGAACACAATTAGGAAGATTTTTGAAAGGTTACCCATGGTGGGCGGGTTCTGAGACTGTCTGGATCTACATGCCAAGGGCATCCAAGTCAGTCCAGAGAACAGCTGGAGCCCAAAGGCCAGTGCCTCTCTGTACACCAAATTTACATAAGCTTTGAAGATATTTTTAGCTTCCCGCATGCCTCTTAATAGTCTCCTGCTTCTCTGCCTCACAAAGAGGGAAGGCTGCAAGCTTAGGATTCTGAGCTTTTGGTCTCTAGAAGTCCTGATGTTGTTTTCTTTTTGCAATCTGCTGGGGATAAGCGGAAGCAGAAACTGATGAAGCAGCCATTAGCCTGCAGTACCTAAAGCCCTTTATGTATGGGCACCAGAAGCTGGCAGGTCCTTTCTGGGGACATCTGCTCTCTTAGTATTGCTCCCTTTAAAATGAGATTAGTGGAAATGGTACACATTGAAGAAAGGGGCGTAGTGCTACAGATACAGGAACTTAACAAATGTATTTTCTCTCTTTTCTTCCCTGTTCCCTATCCATGTACAGTCTGTTTGGGCCTCTGAATCAACGTTATGGTTTAGATCATTAGAATCTTGGGAAAATCCATTAATGTTCTTCTTCATGTATTTGGGGCTGGGGTTTAGCTCAGTTGGTAGAGCACTGCTCCGTACTCTCTGAGGACCTGAGTTCAATCCCCAGCTCCACAAAAATGAGAGAAGGATGTGTCAATTCACTCCCAAGGGAATCCCAAAAAATAATCAGCCATTGAAAACCCCATGAGGGTCACTATGAGTCAGACCCAACCCAAGGGCACCTAATAACAACAACAACATCCATGTATTTATTCGATAAGCGTTAAGTGAGCAGCACAGTGTATCAGACATTTAGTTAAAATCCAAAATGATAAAAATAAAAAAGACCTAGTCTCTCGCTGAGTCTAGACGTCTGAGTCTGTAGTATGTGGTGTGTGTGTGTGTGTAGATGAGGGGGTTGTACAGGCTGTCACTTGCTTATTTGTAGCTCCTGTCCATGCAGATGAAAACAGAGCCAGAGAGTCCAGGTGCTAAGAGGGGCCTGCTGGGCCACAAAAGCTGCAGGCTGGGCCCTCGTTGTGCCTCTGAGCAGCTGTGTGACCTGGGGCAGGTCACTGCTCCCTGAGAGCCTTGAGGCCAATGGTAGGGTAGGTACATCAGGCTGACTGCAGGAGGTTTGCAGGAGGGAGAGGGCGTGCTCTCCATACGCGTGTTCGCATTGGTCATCTTGTGGGTTCAGACAAGGTGATGGGGCAAACTCTGCTCAGGCTGTGAGTTGTGACTCTGGGGCAGAATGGCCTCATGTTTTTCACTGCCCCAGCATTGAATTCAGGGTCACGAAACCACCTGCTACTCTGTTCTGTGCCCGTCCAGTGGGGTTAACCTGCCATAGGCAGCAATTACATGTGTAAAATAACGAGACAGCATGAACCTTTGGAAAAATAGGGATTTTATTTCTGTGACAGTGAGTCAGAGGCTCTTTGAGAGAGTACTGGGGACAAGTACTTAACAAAGGGTGAACTATTGATGGAATCCAGCTCTGGTTCTGACGCAGAACCTCTGAAGCATCCAGTAACCTGTTTTCCCTTCTCTGAGGAGCTGGATCTGGACCCTCGTCCTTTCAGATCTCTCTTCCTACGTCCAATTGGTCATTGGGCATACTGTGTGCAGGCACTGCTCCCGACCCCTGTCCTTTCACAAGGAAGTGCTGACTTCTAGGAGATGCACTCCATGCTGCCTGTGCCAAACTCGCTCCAAGCCAGCCCTAGGTCCTCCCCACTCCACCCTGGGGAACCAGGGCTTCTGGGGTCCTCTGGATAGCAATCTTCCCCCAGGAGTCTGGCTCACCACACGTGTTGCCACCCTGGCTTCTTCTGACAACAGAGTGAAGAGGTGGAGATTTGTTAGGGAAGACATGGCCCCCGAAGCACTATGAAGCCCACCGTGGCTGAGGAAATGACCATTGAGGCTGCCCTGCAGAGGGGTCCAACAGGGTAGAGTCTGTCTGCAATCTTCTTGCCAGGCTATGCATCTACAAAGAGTGGGCTGGCAAGGTAGGCAGCGGGTAAAGATAGTGCCTCTCTTGCCCCCAAAGTGAGACTAGAAACCAATTCTCAGCTGAGTCCAAGATATCTCTCACTTCCAATCCTGTATTCCATACCTTTCTCCATGTGCAAATTGGACAAGGCATGGGACAGTATAGGACTAGCTCCTGAAGCAGAGGTGACAATCAGGTGTCAGAGGGCAAAGCTTACCTTCTGGCCCCTAGCAAGGCTGTCATGTCTCTGATTCAAGACAGGGGAACACTAAACACAGACCCAGGTGTACCAGTGTGCGCACAGATGTATGCATATACCAACAGCTATGTGACAGCCCGACATGCTCTCTGGTAGACACTGGTTGTGCCACCCAGATAGCCCAGCAGGCACGAGGGTCTTATTTCCCCAGCTGCTGGTAGCACTGCCAGAGTGGCCCTCAGCTATTGGAACTTTGTGGAGGGCCTCTGCCGAGAGAAAGGAGACTGTCTCTCCAAGTCACATCTCTTCCAGGGGCAGCAGGCATCCAAACACTTATGGGGACATCCAGGGCTGTCCAGTTACAGAGCTTCCTGTGAGTGGACAGAGCCTTCCTTGGGACTACATTTTAGCTCAGTTTCTCCCTCTGTCTGTCTTGATTTTGTTGCTTCCTGTCCACTGACATTGATCCCAAGGACATTCCCTAACAGGGTGCTGAACTCTGTCATAGGTGCTGTTTCTCGGTGAATCTGGTGTGCAATGCAGATACACACATTCTCTTTTAAACAGCGTCACACATGGACATACATACACGCATGCGCACATACACATTCTTCAAGAAAACCAGAGAAGGAGGCAAGAGGAGAGTTTACCCTGTAATCACAGCTGGATGGCACAATCTCTTTCATGTAATATGAATATCTTAGGCTTTTTCTTTCAAATTTTTTTTTAAAAAAGATGAACATTTTATTATGTAATGAAAAAATATATATTTATGAAACTGTTAATAAAACCACCTCTTCGAAAAGAACCTTCAACAGGCAGGCTGTACTCTTTAGGAACTTTTGGTCTTGCTCTGGGCCTTTGACTGTCTTTGGTAAATAAAATCTACACGGTCCCTAACTTCCCATGGGGGTAGAGTGCTTCCAAACCTCACTGCCTTGTTGCCGTTCTCAGCCCTCTGGCTCCCCCACCCCCAGAGGCTAGCAGAGCTGGGCTTCCCAATCTGTCATCATCAAAGACACACTACACTCTTCCCTGACCCCTGCCAGATTAAATCTTGTGGTTTGAAAGATCTGGTCTACGAGTTCCATCTGTTTTAAAATTGTTGTTGATAAAAAATATAAGGAACAGGCAATCAGAGCTTTGAATCAGCTCCATAGAATTAGCATTCCCATTCCAAGTAGACAAAATTCCAGCCTCAAGTAAGTAGGCTTTTCTGACTATAAGAAAGAGGGCATGGAGAACCTTATCCCTGCCTTCAGGAACCCAGTTGGGGTCACTGGAAAGCACAGATTCTACACTAACTTCTCCCATGTTCCTGGGCAAGGCTGCGACCCTCACACAAATGTGTATCGTCCCTCTCCTGGTGGAAATCCTTCCTGTGTCCAGCGGGAATTTCCACTGTGATTCTTCAGCCTGTTTTTTTCTTACCCTGACCTCACCAGAGGTCGGGAGTCTGCTTTCACTTCCATATTGTCTCATGGGTAAATAAAAGGACAAGGACCACGGAGCCCACAGACATGGATCTGAGCCCTGCCCCGTTGCTAACGAAGTAGGTGAAATCCCACTGGTCCTTTGTTTGTTTGTACCTTAACATGGGATACCCCCACATTTCTGTCAGCTTGTTGTGCTGTGGGGACTTGCGTGTTGCTGTGATGTTGAATATGTCACTGGTATCTCAGGTACTAGCAGGGCCACCCATGGTGACAGGTTTCAACTGAGCTTCCAGACTAAAACAGTCTAGGGAGAAGGAGCCAGCAGCCCACAACCAAAACATTTCGCCACTGAAAACCCTATGAATAGCACAGAAGCACTACCAAATATAGCATTGCAAAATGAGCTGGAAAGCATTCAAGAAGTGACGGGGGAAGAGTTGCTTCCTCAAAGTGAAGTTGACCTTAATGACAGGAATGGAGTAAAGCCTCTGGGACCTCCTTCTGTTGATGTGACATGACTCAAAATGAGAAGAAACAGTGGCTGCAACAATGGCTTAAACATAAAAAGATCATGTGCATGGCACAGTGCTGGGTAGTGTTTTGTTCTGCTATACTAGGGTGGCTAGGAGTTGGATCCAACTCTACTATACCTGACAATAAGATGGGATACAAATGACAATGTATCCAGGGTATTGGAGGACCTGCAGTTGTACCACTGTGGCATGTGATCCTGTCAGATCTCAGAAGCTAAGCAGGGTTAAGCCTGGTTAGTATTTGGATGGGACACCTCTTGGGAACACCAGGTGCTGTAGGCTTGGGAGAAGGATCAGGCAACCCACTCCCAAAAAACAGTCAGCCATTGAAAACCCTATAAATAGCAGAGAAACACTGACAATAGTGTTTCATCTGTTATACGTAGGGTCACAATGAGTCAGACAGTGACTCAACAGCACCTAACAACAAGGGTATTGGAGGGATCAGGGTAAAGACCAAGTGACATTATATTTGGTCCCTAAGTCTTCCTTTTTGGTCCTGTTTTCCAAATTCCTTCACTCATTTATTCTTCTCTAGCAGTCTTGATTCTTCCCCATCAGCCTTTTTGCATCATGTTGCCAGGCATTGGCATGGCCACAATGATTAGGTGTTGGACAAAGCTGACCAACTGAATACCAGGAGTGCTATGGAGATGTCTGTACTGATGGGAGGCTTAGGCTAAGTCATCGTGAGGGCACCTTCCAAACCAGAGATTGTGATCCAAAGATTGTGAAAACTGATGGGCACTTTTTCCACTATAGTAGCAACACATGTGCATAACCTTCCACACAGCAGCTCCCCTCTGCACCCTCTTTCCTTCCCCGCCTTCCTTCTCCCTGTCCATGACCTTCAATCCACAGGAACTAGGAGTCTCCATCCCTCCCTCCCTCCATCTCATGACTCCATTCTGGTCCTTTTTTCCTGCCTCCCTGGCTCTGCTCCTCCAACATGGCCCCCTGGGGAATCTGGGCCTCTATCCAGCCCACGGGGTTAGTACCTAATTTCTCTGCTTCCCAGCTTCTGGGATAGCCTCTAGTGTATGGCAAAATCTCAATGAACACGGAGCCAATGAATAAGTGAGTGAGTGATTGCATGGATGCCTTTTCCCTATTAGCATCTTCTGGGATTCCTCAGTGTGGGGAAGATGCTCACCAGTCAGACAAGGGTGTGGACCATACTATAGAGCAATTGAGTATGGGAAAATCACTGCTACCCCACCTTTCTTTTCAGCCGTGGGAAACCAAGAATGTGTAAGAGAATCTCACTTCCCTTACTTCTTCCTCTGACCTCTGATTGGTGACCCCAGGGTCCATGTTTGCCATGGCCTCTTGTCTTGGACTGGAGTTGGGCACATGGGGGATAACCCACTAGAACCCCACATTCTTTCCCATTCCCCTCCTGCCCCTCCCTTCTCTCTCTCTCTTTCTGGAACCGTTGATGAGTACTCAGCCTCAGCTTGTGTGATATGATTCTGTCATCAGAGCCACATTCTGCCTGATGACTGGAGATTGTCTCAAACGTGCTCTGAGCTCCATTTGCAGTGCCTGGTGGCAAGTGCATCCCTGAGTCCCTGTGTGACCCAGCCCTTCCCTGGACTTTCTATAGAAAGCCATATGAGCTTTTGTTCCAGAAGCCATAGAACTTCTGAGAGGTTGACAAAGGACAGGCTTTGCCAGGGCTGTGCTGATACCCACCCCAGGAGAGGGACCAAGAAAGCCTGAAGAACTCATTCAGTCTATTGCCTGGCCCCAGCTTCCCTCAGCTTCCCAAGCATTGGTGCGAATCCCTTCATGTTCTATCTATTTATTGCATTTTCCCTTGATGTCTAACCTAGATCTTTCATGCTGTAGTTGCTGTTATTTACAGAGTCTCTTAACTCATTGGAACAGGGCCCATTCTAGACAAAACTGCATACGAGGAATTTAGACATCTGATTCCTCTATTTCCCTTCTTTTTGAGCCCTTTACCCTCTCCCTTGCCCAAATCCTCCTATACTAAGTACTCTTGTATTACCCAGGCACCATTTATTTGGGGAGAAATTAATTCACTCCATATATTACCAACTTAATACCCACCAATCACCCTCAGGACCTACTTTCTCTGTAGACGGGAGCAGAGGGCTAATGAATATGCATAACTCAAAGACTTAGATCCCTGAGGGTGGGATTTTAGACAGAGGCTACACTCAGGGTAATTTGAAGCAAAGTGGGCTTCTATCAACTCTACCTAGAGCATTAAGTCAAGGTCTTACAAATACAGTAGTGGAAGAGAAGGATGACGTGACCTAGCCTCTCACCTTCTTTTCACATATGAGGAAACTGAGGCTCAAAGAAGCATTCACCTGGTCACTCAGAATCAGCATGGAAACCATCTTGTTTCCTACTCTACTGCTCTTTGCACTGTAATAAGAATCTTTCTTAAGCACTTACTATGTGCAGAGTATCCCACTAAGCTTTTTACGAGTGCGTATCCATGTATTTAACCTCCACCACTGTCGTTTTCTTCCTGGGGTTTCTCTCTCTCTGCATTGTGGGTGGAAGCAAGAGGGGGGTACCCCAACACTGCACCTGGTGGTGAGGCTGTGGCCGGAGAACAGAGCATCAGGCACAGGATAAAAGGACAAGGGTTTATTCACAAAGGAGGGGAAAGGAATGGAGGACTAGGGAGGGAGAAAGAGGAGTTGGAGAAGAGAAGTACTCAGCTGCTGTCTCTGCTGCTAGGGCAGAGACTCCCGGGTGGTGTTGTTCTTCCAGCTCACAGGTTTCACCACTTGGGCGCCCTGTGCTTGACTCCCGGAGTCTTGCCTCACGAAGCTGTAGGTCCATGTAGTGTATCCGGTGTTGTAGAGGTTGGGCTCCGATAGAGGTGGCAGGTGGGTTGAAGTATGATGAAGGCAGGTCGGAGGAAGGCTGAAGGCCAGGCTAGGCAGATGAGTAAACAGGCCTGGGGCATTTAAGGAACCACAAGGACCCAGTGAGCTTTCCCTGTGTGGTGTTCAGAATGGCTGCTGAACTCTGAGCTCCAGTTTATATGGCCTGATAGCCTGCCAATCAGGGGAACAGGGTTGGATCAGAAATGATCAGTGGGGCACCAGGGGGGCTTTAGATGCTACCATACCTTGGGTGCCATCTTGGCCCACTTGATGGGAGAGGGGAAGAGTGAGATACCTGGATGTATAGCAAAGGTGACCCGTTGCTATCTTGCCCCATAGGATTCCAAGTGGGCTAGATGAGCTCCTGGGACTGGCCATGTTTGGGGTACTCTCTATCCCCCTGGGAATCCCAACACACCACTATATGAGGAAAGTATTGTTACTGCCTCCATTTTACAGAAGAGGTAACCGAGGTCCAGGGAGATTAAGCAAATCTCCCAAGGACACGAGGTAGAGGTCGGAGGAGGCAGAGCTTCTGCCTTTTTTCCACAGCACGTTTTACCCACACAGCCACCTCACTGTACTTCATGGACTCCTCTGAAGTCTCAGCGGAGCAGTGATTTCCTACCAGTTCTCATTCTTTTTCAGGCACCTGGGACTTCTAAAAATGCACCCCACATTGCCCACCCCAATCCAGCATTAAAGACCACCAGGACCTCATAGAAAATCCTCCTTCTGAGCAGCAGGTACCACTGTTGCCAGACAGATCCTTTTGCCTGCACCTCTTTCATGTGCTTGGGTGTCATAGGGCTGTTATTAAAGCCAGAAATAGGATCCCACAGTCGGTAGGTAACCCTCCCCCATACTTCACACCCTAGAATTCCCCACGTCTGCGATATCACAGCATGCCCCTCCTCCCCCACAAAGCCATCCCCACATCACAGCATCCACCCCCTGCCGAATTCCCACCTGCGCCTGGCAGCAGGCACAGGCCACCTTACATGCCAGCATAAAAATATATTTTTGAGGTATTGGGAGGCTGAACCCAGGGCTGCGCACATACTTTGCAAGTGCTCTACCACTGAGCTGCACCCCAGCCCTTTTTTCTTTTTCATTTTGAGGAAGGGTCTCACTAAGTTCTGCGGGCTGTCTCTGGCCTTGAACTCACCATCCTCCTGCCTCTGCCTCCTGAATCACTGGGGTGATAGGTGTGCATCATTGTGCCCAGCTTACTAGGATAAAATTTTCAGCATCAGATCCAAGAGAAATAAAATTTTCCTCTGGCTAACAAAGTGAGGCACCATCCTCTTCCATCTACCCCTGCACTTCCCAAGGGGATACTTCATTCTGGTGACACATTAGCATGTTGTCTCCCTGGGAGCAAGGTGGCGGCTTCGTATGCTACTCCTTCTCACCTCACACATTGCCTCTTCTCCATGGAACCACAGGCAAGATTCCTCCGCACTGAAAACTCTCACACCAGCGTGGCATCTCAATTCAGTTGTGTGTCTGCCCAGGGTGTGTCTGTGCACGTGTGTGTGTGTGTGTGTGTGTGCACATAGCCAGGATGAGGACCTGTAGGGAACATGGACTTCATCCATCATGGAGAATTTGGTTTAAAATTGACTAATTTCCCAGGCACAGGATGGATACTGGCACCAGGTCCAGATGGTCTGTGACCTCTCTGTATATCAGAACAACGAAGGTCTGGGTGTGGTTCAGGCTTCAAGACGAGGGCACAAATTGCCAGAGATCCACAGCTGTGTTTGGTACAAAACGTGTATACTAACTTGATTACATGCTTTAGAGGTCCAGATAGAACTTCTTGTTGATCCTTAACTTCTCTTCATTGCACAAAAACTTGTGGCATTTATCAAGTGCCACATTGTTCCAGGCACTGCACTAGTTACTGAGCACACATAAGAGAAGAGGGGTCACAAGATTTCGTCACTTTACAAGTGCAATGCATGACAAATGAACCCTATTATCTATAACTAATTTGGTCATTTTTATCCAGAAACAGAAGGATGGGAAAAAGTAGTTCATGTCCAATCTGGTTTAGAGCTGGAGATCATCCCACAGGGCAGTTGTCCTCTTAGAAAATGCCAGGGTCCCAAGCAAAATATGCCTAGTCCCCTATATTACCTCTGTATCCTCTCTTTTTCCAGAGATGGAAGAGGGAAACAGGGGATTTAAGTAACCCCTTGGTGAAGGGGGAAGCTCCAGGGTTCTCCTTCCAGCTCCTCTGGTCTCCAGAGCCTCACCCTTGTCCTCCTAGCTGGTCTTTGTTCTGCTGCCATCATAAGCCAAGTCTGTGGATTATATAAATTATGACCTAGTGTGGTCTATTTCTTTGGACTTGGTTAGAGCTCATATCTCCTCCCTACCGTGGTGGACTCTGCCTCACTTTGGTTTTGCTAAAGCTGAAACCAAACTGTGACTACCAATTAGCCCTGTCTGTGTGATGGTATCCATAGCATTGCTCCAAGTTGATGATGACTCATTGTAGAAAACTCCATAGAATTAACCCTGGCTACTTCTAAGTCCTGGCTTCAACCACACAAGAAACAAGGGTGGCAGAGGAAAACCCAACTGGAGGACTTCTCTTTGCCTCTTCGTTCTGTGGCTGATACTAGCCTGCCAGATTGTTTCCATGTCTGTCTTATTTAATTTCAACAAATCCTTAAGGGTCTTGGATGGTGTCTTATTCATCTTTTTATCAGTAGAAACTATTTCAGCACCTGACATGGAATAAATGCAAAATAACAAAGTTATCGAATAAGCGAATCAGTGAATGAATGAATGAAGCATGTTTAGCTGGGCCTCCACATTAGAAGGGCCACATAACGTCCTTTGGAGAAAATTAGCATCTCAAGGGAGACAATAGATGTTTCCAGAATAACTAAAACAGGTGTCTATGAAAGCAGCTACATGCTGTTAAAAAATTACTAGGTGTCAGGCACTGTGCCAAGAGTATTACAAACATCTTTCCACACTTGAGCTCCACAACAATACTAAGAAGGAAGGGCTGAGCATGTGCTATTGTTGTTATTTTCTGGATGAGGAAACAAGAGATATTTTGTAACTTACCCATGGGAGCACAGCTGGAGGTTGACAGAACTTGGACTTGAACTCCATATTGGAAACTTGGAGTTCTCTCCTTGCCGCCTAGAAGCTTTCCAGGAGCTTCCATAGAAGTAGACCTCCTAGGATGTTAGTATTGTTAGGATTGTGTAAAACCCCAGGAGGAATGAAATTCCCATCTAATGGAACCTCAGAACCAGCAAGAGTCCAAGTACTAGCTTAGAAAGAAAAGGCAAGTATATATACAAGGAAGAAATTCTGTTAAAAACAAGCTAAGTATAAATACAAGGAAGAAATCCCATAAAAACTCAGCATCCTAAGGAAGGGCAAATAATTAATGTCCGCCAGCAGTTTGTATCCTTTGAGAAAAACCAGTCTTACGTGCTACTGTGTCTCTTTAAGTGTGGCAGGCTGGGAACTCAGGATAATGGATCCTTGAACATGGCTAATGCGTGATGGAAAAGCATCTTTCTCCTCTGGGGCTGGCAATGTAATTTCATACTAAATTTACTGTGGTTTATATAATTCTTTTCATTCACACCAGAAGGAGTTTCTTTGCTGCTTCCCTTTTGAGAAACTTGGAGAACATATATCTTTGCAAAGTGGATTTTTAAAAATAAAACAGAGAAGATTAAACCAGAGATGCTCCCAAGTTTCCTACTGTCTGCCTGGATGAGCTTCCGGGGCTTCTTCCTTTCCAAAATGGAAGTCGTAAATGTTAACGCTGTAGCACTGACTCAGGAGAAGGAGGCATTCATGCTACAGCTCTCTCTCCCTTCGGAAAGCTGGAAGGGTGGGAGGTAGAAGGAGACAGAGAGATTGGCCCTGTTAGTGACTTTCAGGACAGTGGGACCAAGAGGAGTCCCAGATCTTATCTCCAGGAGTCCCTCCTCTTTAACTACTGTCTGTCTCCTGAGAACATTTCTGATTTCCTCAGACAGTCTCCAAGACATCTATATCCTCTCTGCCTCCTCAAAGAATCTACCTTCCTCTGTGCAGTCAGGACATGGACAGGGGAGGAACACATCAGTCAGAGAAGATTCCCCAACCATTCTTTCTAAACCAGGTTCCCACTCCTCACTCTATTCCTTCACTTAAAATATTCCCATCAAGGCACTTTGCACACATGCCATGATCTTCATATGTGTCTTGCCTGCTGTTGAACCCTCCCACAGGAATGTAAGTTCCTCAAGGGCAGAGACTATGTCTTTCTTGTCCCAGTTAAATCTCCAGTGCCTCCCGCAGCGCTCGTACTCATTCAACATTGATCAAACGCATAACTGAATTCCAATTGTCTGTCGTCCACATGGGCGCCTCCTCTCTGGGCTGTGAGCTCCTGGAAGGCAGGGCTGCCTTTCCTCTGTGTATTCTCAGCAGGCAGGGAGTGCATGGATGTTTGCAAATGAATGAAACTGTCCCTCTCTGTCTATTCCAGAGCCTTTCTGCCCATAAGCCCTGCAGAGGGGTCCATCTTGTCAGTGAGAGAACAGGAAGGCAGAGCAGGCCATGTGAGTGCCCAGTTATCAGGTGACATCATCTACAGAGGAGCTGGGAAGAAAATGACCATCAGAAACAGTCACAGCCAACTGAAAATTCCTCTAGCATTTGTCACTATTGTCACGCAGCTGTTCATCAGCCCTTTCCTATTTATGCATGCCCCTGAGAGCTGAGGTTTGGTGTTGGGGTTTTGTGAGGCCATTTTTCCTGCTCATTGCTGGAGAGGACCTTGGAGAGTTTCTGATATTGAGTGCAACCTTCCACTGAGTAGATGAGCCCCTGCTCAGCTTCTCACCTCTTATTGTTGCTGTTGTTAGGTGCCTTCGAGTCGTGTCCGACTCATAGCGACCCTCATAGGGTTTTCAATGGCAGATTGTTTCGGGATTGCCTTGGGAGTGGGTTGCCACATCCTTCTCCCATTTTTGCAGTGCTGGGAATTGAACTCAGGACCTCAGAGACTGGAGAGTGGCGCTCTACCAACTGAGCTAAATCCCAGCCCTCTCAACTCTTATAGTATGAACCATTTCTTCCAGGTTCAGTGCCTCCAGGATCGTGGGTACTGGAGTTAGCAAAATCTCGTTCAGGGGTTCTTCAAAACTGCCTTCCTGTGATTCCTCTTTTGGTCCTGGCTCTCCCATTTGACACCACCTTGCACAGGGTGGCCCTGCAAATATGGGAGGTGGATACTGGGCCTTTCTGTCATCTTGGTCCACTGTACCGCAGAGACACTTTCCATTCCTGGACCTCTGCTGTTCAGCCATTCTTTCCCCGGCCCCTGGGTCCAGCCTCTACCGGCCTCTCTAACGGGGTCTCTGCACATCTACTCATACTCTTGCTCAAAAGCAGTTAGTGGAAGGTGGGAAGCTGGTCTCAGTGCTAACTGTGTCTCCCTCCCCCTGGGGTTGTAGGAGGAAGGGGGAGTTAGGCATTCTGCTTGCTTGGCCAGAGGTGACAGACTAAAGGTGCTGGGGTTGGGGAACTTTACTCTCTTTTCACACAACATGGCCCCTGGTCTATAACTCTGCCACCCTTGCCGGGATGGCGACGAGAAGCTTTATTGAGGCTATCTTTAGGTAGGATTTACGGTGCTCTTCTTTCTTCTGACTCTTCCTTCTTGGGCTTCTCATTAGGGAGATGTTGCCATTAAGTTTGCCCTGGTGTCAGGTAGGCAGTTTCTCTAAACAGCCTGAAATTGGGGGGCCGGAAACCCCTAGTTTCCCCTTCCAAGGAACTGAAGCAAAATTTTTGTTTTGGTTGTTAGGTGTCATTGAGTCGGTGCCTGACTCATAATGACCCTATATACAACAAGACAAAACACTCCCCAACACTGTGCCATGCCTGACACTATGTCAATGCTTCTTTGCTATTCATAGACTTTTCAATGGCTGATTGTTTCAAGATTATTTCAGGAATGGGCTGCCAGCTCCTGCTCCCATTTTATGCAGTGCTAAGGATCTAACCCAGGGCCTCAGAGAGTGCAGAGCAACACTCTACCAACTGAGCTAAATCCCAGACCACTGTAGTCCATCTGTGTCAGAAGAATGACTGGCTTCCGGAAATGACATGGCATTATGACGGTATGCAAGCAAGACAAGAGTACCCAAGATGCTGACCCCAGCTGGTCTCTTATCTCCAAGAAATTTCTGTAGTAGTCTGCTGGGCATCTTTAACAAAATATGACAGACTGGCTGGATTAAATGACAGATATTTATTTCTCACAGTTCTGGAGGCTGAGAAGTCCAGATAACAGTGCCAGTCAATTTGTTTCCTGGTGAGAGCCTTCTTCTTGGCTTACGGACAGCCATCTTCTGGATGCGTTCTCTTATGGTGGGGAAGGAAAGAGAGCACATTCTGGTCTCTTATAAGGGCACTAATTCCTTTATGAGGACTCCTCCCTTGTTACTTCATCTAAACTTAGTTACTTCCCAAAGACCCTGTCGCTAAATATCATCTCATCAAGGGACAGGGCTTCACACATGAATGGCAGGGAATATGGTTTAGTCCAAAGTAGTTTCCCAAAGAAAATATATGCACACATGAATTTTAAAAATGTTAGTATGAATTTGGGGCATGTCCAAAACAGAGCTCAGCACAGGTAGACCCATACAGTAAGAAACCCCTCCTGCCAGGGCCCCGCCAGAGTCCATCTGCAGCCTAGAACCAGGGCAGCCCCTAAAGACTTCCTGGTTCCTTATATTCTCCCTAGCCACAGTTCAGTCTCAAATCCAGTTTCCAATGTGATAAGCAGCAGATGCAACACCACCCCCAACATCAGGAGAGATAGACAAGGAGGCAGAGCAGGAGAGACTGTTGGCCCAGAGGTGCAAAGTGGAAGTGGAAGTGGTCCTGACAGCCTATCCAAGGGCTTATTAGGTAATAGGCTCTAAATCAGTCACGTGAGAAGAGAGGGAGAAAGAGAGAAAGTAAGAGAGATGGCTGGGAAAAGACTTTGGTCATTGGAAAGTAAAGGAAAAAATTATGAAACCATACCATATGCCTGGACATATTGTCTTGGAATTTCCACCCCTTGAAAACATGACTGGATGAGGAGCCGCTGAATCTGATCAATTCAAATTGGGAGTTGGGGAAATGGTTTGGGCCAGGCATGAGGGATCCAGTGTTCTTCCTGGAAGCCTAAACTATATCCATTTAAAAGAGAGCCATCCATAACTCAGGCTTTGTATTTGGTCATTTTTACCTCCTTCAACCTAAACTGGCAAAGGAGTGTGCACTTACACAGCACAGGATTGCTGTAGGTATTTTAGCAGCTGCATCACACTGTTGGATTTTTCTGAGTTTATGTATGTCAACCAGACTCTTGTTTAGTTTTCCTATGAACTGCTTTCAAGTCAGTCCCTCCCTACCAAAAATTGTATAAAGGATCATTTGTACCTCTACTTGGGAGTGTACATTTATTCCTGCAAGAGGTTATCATGTCGATTTTGTCCTACCACTGAAATCCACTGAGATTGTTTTGCATTGTAATTTTGTTGTGCCATATGAACTATTTATGCTTTTCCATTTTACTGAGATTTTCACTGCAGTGTCTCAAGAGTCACTGCTCAAACTGTAAATGTCCTACTTAGCATTTATCCAGCTGCCTCTGTCATTGCTTCCAAAACAGAGCTCAAAGATGAACTCTCCCAGGAAGACTTCCAAGATTAAAGGGGGGCAGAAATGAAGCGCCTTCCTTCTAGGACAAGAGGAACCTCCAGAGCTCTGTTTCTGAGTAGCCTGGGGCTAATCATGGGTTTCAAAGAGGAAGCTCTGTTCTTAGAAATGAACAGCACAGAAAGTGAAACTGCAGAATAGCGAACCTGTTGCTTGCTGTGGAGAGACGGCTTTGTGCTCCAGATGCCAGGGACCTGGCAATTGGACAGAGACACACATCCTTACCTCTGTCCCAGTCTCTTGGACCGCCTACCTCTTTCCAAGACAGAAAGGAGTTCTCCAAGGGCCTTCTCTGTAAGCTCCCAACTCTTCTAACCTCTGCCTATAATCAGAAGAGACAGCTAGAACATTGCAGTTCAGGAGAGGCAGTAGATCTTGGAGGTCAAGCAGATTCTGGGGCCCCATAGCTCTGGGTTCAAATATTCGCTATGCCACTTATTAATGGTTTAACCTTGGACAAATGCTTCTGCTAGCTAAATCTAAACATTTCCTCATCTGTAAAACAAGGTACTTTACAGGTCCTACTTGTAAAGGATAAAAAAATAATGATGATAAAGATACTGGACAGAGGGCCTGTCACAGGGGAAGAAGGCCCTCAACAAAAGTGAACCTAGCTGAGGCTCTGGAAGAATGACATCTCCTCCTTCCACTGCAGGGGACCATGCTGCTAAGAGGAGCAGTGGGGACTCTAGGAGGCACCTGCTCCTGAGCAAAAACATGCCTGCAGGCCACATCTCCAAGGCACCTGCCTGCTTTGGCGTCTGTGCTCCCTGCCTCCCTTTTCTATTCTCCTCTCATACCTTCCTTCAGAGAACCTGCACTCTGCCTCACTAGACCCAGAGCCTGGAGCTTCCTCACCATGCTGTCTTTGGGACTGGCCAGGCTAGACCAGTTCTGTCTGGGATGGGAGTGGTGTTTGGCACTGGCCAAGAGACTTCTGAATGAAATAATTCCCGCTATTTAGTCTGGTGTGAAGGCATTGCCTCTAGGGTTGGCCTAATCTGAGCTTGAAGCCTGAGTTGTCACTTCCTGGTAGTGAGCTATGTGGCCATGGCAAATTACTGGGCCTATGTAACTTTTAAATAATAATGCATAGAAAGCACTGATATGGTGCTCTTCACATAAAAACTACTCAGCAAACGCTAATATTTTATTACTTATTGTCTGTGGGGCGCACACCTCCCAGTCTGGCCTGGGTGTTTAGACAGGCAGCACTGCCACACACACAGATAACTAAACACAAGTCACTCGGGACCTTCAGGTGAGGGGCAAGGACTCCTGTGGCCCTTGGGAATACCGCAAAAGGGGAGAAAGGAAAAAGCCTCCGGCAGTTTTGCGAGAACAAACAGCTCTTTATTGTCTCTCTGCCCTGATAAGGGCCAAGAAAAAACCAAACAAGTGTACAACTATAACAAGTGTTAGCAGCCTATGTGCTGCAGCTCTATTGCTGCCTTAGGGGCAGTGCCGGCTCTTCTGACTCCAGCGCTGGGACTGGAGACTGTCCTCAGCTTTGGCCTCTTGGTGCTGGGTCCAAGAGGCTTTCCTCAGCTTGCTTGTAGTTTGTCTTTCCTTCAGAGCACTGTCTAGTTGTCTTAGTCTTGGTGGTCATGAGGAGACATGCTTCAGTGTTGCTGGTTCTTTCTTTGATGGTGGTCAGATGGAGAGAGAGAGAGTTCTTTCCTCGTCAGTGGTTGGATGGAGAGAGAGAGCTGCTGCAGTGCAGCTCCTTTTATAGATGGCTCGAACCAGTCAGCTTTGGGTCCTTCGTTTTCTAATTGTCCTATCAGGTTCAGGGGATTTATGAAAGGTTTTGTACAAATTTCCAATCAAGTTACTTTCATTTTCCCTAGATTTCTAGCTTACAAACCATGTCTTCAAAAACCGTTTTCCCAGTTTTGGGATTTTTGCCAGTTTCCTCCCGATTTCTCCCTACAATTGTCATCTTAATATATGTCATCATATTGCTGTCAACATCATCATCATCCCACCCAGATTCAGGAAATTATTGAGCAATCTCCTTCATAGGAAACAGGCAGCAGATTTTGGAGACAGGCACTCCCTTCCTCCTTGCAGAATGTAGAAGGGAGCCCAATATCAGGAGCTGGTATAAAGCATTACTTTCTTTACACAATGGGGTCAGTACACTGACTTTCTTCAGCCCTGCTCCAGAGATTTCCAGGAGGCACATTTTCTTCCCTCTTGGCTGAAATTCTATTTTCTTCCCAGGAGCAGAAAACAGGTTGTGTCTCAGGAAGGGAGGATCCTGGGCCTCAGCAAGGTCCTCCTCTAGTTTTCCTGGAACTCCAGGTGCTGTATCCTTTTCCTGGAACTCCAGGAGTTGGGCAACTCCTGGGCTAGAGCTGCGGATTTGGGCCACTAGGAGGCAGTCATTTCAACCAGCCCCTCTCACCTCAACTTCTCTAACCACCAGCATCTTCTCTGCAGCCCTGATTCTGGCTTCTCCTGCAACTGCCATCCACATAGATTTCTGCATTTGACCCATGACCAGCCCACCAGCCCACCAGCCCACCAGTGACCCAGCTGGTTTTATATCTAATTTGTGTGGCAAATTACACTTTCGCTTGGGTGGAGCCCACTACTAAATTTCCAGGTTGTATTTCTTTTGTTCTTTTGGGATCACTCAGTCTAACAAACACTAACAAATGGATTAATGTCAACCTAGAAGACAGACTCCCTGGGGTCTCCACAGGGTCTGTGTAACCCATCCTATCTCATTTTTGTTCCTAAATATTTATTGTCAAATATAACATATACAGGAAGTAACTTAAAACAAAAATCTACAGATTACCTGTCATCCCAGCACTCAGATGACTGGGACAGGAGGTTCACAAATTTGACACCAGCCTGGATTTTATAGTAAGACCCTATACCCCCTCAGCCTCCTCCCCAAATACATGCAAACATCCACAGAATCACCACTGACATAAAAGGGAAGCCCTCTTAGGCTTGCTGCAGATCACCATCCTCCTATCCCCTCAGAGGTAACCACTAGCCAGATTTTTGTGGCAGGCATTGAATTTTGCATTTCTTAATTTTATGATTCAATCAGGCATGTCTAAACACTATTTTTTAAAATGAATCATAAAAATGAAGTCACACAGTATGCTTTTTATGTCATGTTTGTTTGGGCCACTGTTAGGTTTTGTGAGATTCATATATATATTGGGCTGGAATTCATTTATTTTCATTGCTACATCAAATCCTTTCTGTGAGTATAGCACAAATTATTTTACTCTTCTACTGTTGATGGGCATCTGGTTGTTTCCAGTTGGGGTATTGCAAGGACAGGTGCTATAACTATTGTTGGGCATGTTTCTTGGTATCCATGAGGAGTCATTGGGTAATACAGTATATGTATCATTAGCTTTAGTAGATATGTCAAACCATTCTCTAGGGGGATTATACCAATTTTCACTCCCTCCAGTAGTATATCAAGTTTCCCTTACTCCAAATATTTACCAATGCCTATCATGGTCATTTCTTTTTGTTTTAGCCAGTTTTGGGTAGTGTTCTCTATGAATAGAGCTCAATTTGCATTCAATTTTAGCATCTTGCTGATTACTAATGAGACTGACTGTTTTCGATGTATTTACTGGGCAACTGAATATCATCTTTTGGTGATTCTTGCACATTTTTCTCTTGGGTTGTCTATATTTATTTTACTGATTTATGAGACATCTTTTTATACGGTGAATATGAGACCTTTGACAGTTGTGTGTGATGTGAAACCTTTTCCATATATACTTGCCTTTTCATTCTCTTAATGGTGTTTTTTGATGAACAGAAATTCTTAACTTAATCTGGACCAATTCACTGATCTTTTCCTCTATGCTTAGTGCCTTTACTGGGTCTTATTTTAGTAAGATGTTTTTTCCTGCCACAAGGTCATAAAATATTCTATATTTTCTTCAAGGAACCTTATGGTTTTATCTTTCGTGCATAAGACATGTGTCTTTTATATCCACCTGATAATGATTTATTTATAGCAGTGTAAACTAGGAACTATATTTAAAATGTCTTCCCAACTGATGTTTATTCAGTTGATATTAAAAATATATTACACCAAAACCTTTTTCCTCTGCAGTGGGACTTTTGCCTAAAACCAATTACCACTTTATTTGTGAGTCTACTCTTGGGCTAGAGAGCTATTCTTGTGGTTTGTTTGTCTTTGTACCAGTTCCTCACTGTTATTAACCAGTATGGTTTTATAAGTCTTGCTTTCTGGCAGAAGGATTCTTCCTACCTTGTTCTTTTTTGCTGCAAGCATCTTGATCTTTTAAATTTCTTATAAATTTTAAAATCCACTTGTCAAGATCAATAAAACACTCTGGAATTTTTATTTGGATTTTTTGATCTTTTGTTACATAAGTCTAGAAAGAACTGACATCTATATAATGTTCAGTCTTACAGGTCATGAACATGGGAGACTCCATTTATACAGGTCTCCTTTTATCTCTTTCAATACATTTTAGAACGTTCGTTAGACTGTTTTAGAATGTTTGTTAGACTGAGTGATGGCAAAAGAATTATATACAATCTTATATAATTTTCATTAGATTTATTCCTAAATACTTGATTCCTTTAATGACACTGTAAATGGGAATTAAAATGACTTTCTAATTGCTTCCTGTTACTATTTTAAATCAATTTTTGTATATCCATCTGGCTCTTTGACTTGGCTAAGAATTTGTAGGTTCATTGTGATTTGCAAGATAAATAAGTTTTGCTTCGTCCTTTGTAATTCTTGTACCTTCTTTTACTTGCTTTCCTGCTCTCCCTAGTACCTCCTACCCTATGCTGAGTAGGAGAAGTAATGGCAGGCTAATTATGTTATTCAGACTGCATTTTCTATCTCAAAAGGAAAGCTTTCAATATTTCATCATTAATCTGATATTTGCTATAGGCTTGTTGGAGATTTATTTTAGCAGGCTACTAAGTTCTCTTCAGCTTCTCTCTTCTTATGTGATTTTTGTTTGCTCCTTTGTTTTACTGATGAATGGATGTTGATATTCACTGCCTTCCCCACCCCCAGTGGGGCCTAACCCCAGGGCCTCATGCATCCTTTGCAAATGCTCTACCTCTGAGCTGCACCCTCATCCCCTTTTTATTTATTCATTTATTTATCTTGAGAGAGAGTCTTGCTAAGTTATGCAGGCTGCCTCTGGCCTTAAACTCATGATCCTTCTATCTTAGTCTCCCTAGTTTTGGGGATTACAAATGTGTGACACTGCACCTGGCATTATTACTTTTTCTTTATTAAAATGATCATTATACATTTTCTTTTTCATTCCATTACTGTGAATTTGATTGATTGAATTTTGCATGTTAAACTAAATTTACTTTCCTGGAATGAATCCTATTTGATCTGGTGAATTATCCTTGTATACATTGCTCATTCCATCTGCTAGTATTTTGTTTAGATTTTTATTTCCATATTCTCAGTGAGATTGCTTATAGCTTTCTTTTTCTTGTTAAGTTCTTATAAAGTTTGTTATTAAGATGATTTTGGCTTCATAAAACAGGTTGGTTACTGTTGCCTTATCTTTATTCTCTGGAAGAATTTGTATGAATTTGTATAAGATTAGCTTTTTTATTTTTCTTAAACGTTTGGCAGACCTCACCAGTGAAGGCCTCCAGCAGTGAGGCTACCTGCATCTGGAACCGTTTGTATTGGGAAGAGACTTTCAATTACATATTTAATTTCTTTAATGATTTTATAATACTATGTTCAATATTTTTCTCATGCCAATTTTAAATTGTGCTTCTCCTAGGAATTTTTCCATTTCATCAATTTTTCAAACATATTGGCATAAAGCTATTCATGACATCCTCTTAACCTCTCTATAAAGTTAGTATGATAAATCAGGATGCTATTTTATTTATTCACAACCTAAATACTTTTTCTTTTTCTCAGTCAGGCTTGCCAAGGATTTATCAAGTTCATAACTGCTTTTCAAAGAACTGACTTTTAGCTCTGTTTTTCCTCTCTGTTTTAAGTTTGTTTCTATTTCGTCAATTTCTGCCCTTATTTTTATTCTTCTTTTCTCTTACTTTCTTAGCTTTTAATTTTCTGGGTTTTATTTTTGTTTTTATGTCTTCCTTAACCTGTTAGAATGGGTACTTTCATCACTGATTTTTAAGATTCTTTCTTATTTTCTACAATCTGTTTAACCTATAAATTTCCCTTTAAACATTGTTTTAGCTGTGTCCTACAAGCTTTTGGTATATCATGTTTTTGTTAGCTTGCAATTAGAAGCTTTATACTTTTAGATTTTATACTTAAGTCTATGATCTGTCCCAGATTAGTTTTCGTGTATTACACAAATTAAATTGTGTGTTGTTACTCTTTTTTCTTTATGGATAAGTCCAGTATAATATGTTGAGGAGATTATGTTTCTACTTTTGTCAAAGATCAATATAATGAATATTAATGAATATACATGTGTGGGTCTATTTCTGACTTCTTTATTCTGTTCTTGTTGTTGTTGTTAGGTGCCGTCAAGTCGGTATCCGACTCATAGCTACCCTCTGTACAACAGGGGAAACACTATTGTCAGTGCTTCTTTGCTGTTCATAGGGTTTTCAATGGCAGACTGATTTTTGGGAGGGGGTTGCCAGGTCCTTCTCCCAATATTCTGTTCTATTCCGCATATATTCTAAAAGCAGTATCAGCCTGTCTCGATTGCTGTAACTTTATCCTGAAGATAGTTTACTGTGTAGATCACTGTAACTTAAATCTTGGAAACAGATTTCAAGTCCTCTCCCATTGACTGGTAGAGTTTATTCCACCAACTCTTGAATCTGTGTGGGTCTGTAATTATTCTGACTAGTAGAATATGACAAAAATGTTTCCATGTGACTTCTAAGATTATGTCGGAAGAAGCCTTTAAAGAAAGCCTTGTGTCTTAATGTCTCAGAATTCTCACTCTAGACCAAGCCAGGCAACATGTAAGCTGTCCAACTGTCCTGATACCACCTGGCTGTGAGGAAACCCAGGCCAGCTGGTGATGGATTATGCTTAGGGAGAGATGCCTGGTCCACCACAGTGACTCCAGCAGTTCCTGCCCAGATTCATACCAGTGACTGAACAAATCTTAGGATGACTCTGGCCCTACCTGACTGCAAGTTTGGGAAAGACTCTGAGTGGGGACAACCCAGCTGAGCCCATGCAACCCACAGAACTGTGGAAGATAATAGTTGTTTAGAAGCAACTAAGTGCTACCTTAACATGCAATATAGAAATAGAGAGCTAGAACAGTGGAGTACTAGAAAGGAGCCTAGATATTGAGGGTCAGGAGGACCTGGACTCAAATTTTGCATTTGACAATTGTAAACATCTACCAAGTTGCTAGTCTGAGGGCTAAGCAATTTATCTATACTTTGTCTCATTGTTCAATATTTTTAAAGGCACCTGCTGAGGACACGGCATACTCTTGGGAGATAAAATGTGAATACAGCACAGATTCTCCTCTCAAAGAATCCATAGATCAGTAGAGAAAAATAGACATATTCACTAGAGAGAGAATACAAAAAATCACTTTTTGTTAGTAGCAGTTGCCATACGGTAAACTATAAGAAAAATAGCTTTGCTAATCTGGACTTACACAAAACCACTGTGTACAAAACATCCTCTAATGGGTATGTTATAGTGCATCTTGCTTCCTTTTTCTATTGGCTACTAGGAAGGTCAGAACTGAAGGTGAGATTCAACTGTCATCATTCCCAGTGTCTCCGCTCTCCTCTTTCAACCCTATTTTCAATTTTCTATTTCTAATTTCAGAGTATCATTTTGGTAAATCCTTTGGAGGAGTAAGTTGGGATGAAATCATGAACAAGTTGTGTACTAAATCAAGTTGAAAGCGTAGTTAGGAGCTGGGTGTGGTGGTGCATGCCTGTAATCCCGACACTCAGGAAGCTGAGGCAGGAGGATTAAGGGTTTAAGGCCAGTCTGGGCTACATAGTGAGACTTTGTTTGGGAAAACAAAACAAAACAACCTAGGGATCAATCAGGATTGTGCTGTTCTTGTTTTTGTGCTTGAGACAGTCCCTGGTGAGCACAGGTCTCTTCTATAACCTCTACTGCTATGGGTGCAGCTATAGTAATAACCCCCGCTGCCTTGTCCTGAGCACAGGGCCCAGGCACTCAGTGCTCAGGTGACTCACTCTATATCACCTTTGCAGCAATCCTGTGATGTAGGTGTTATTATTATCCCATTGCTAGAGATGAGGAAGCCGAGACTTGGAGGAATTATATCATTCGCTCCAGGTAATGTTACAGCTTATAAATGTCGAGGCATTTCTGCTCCATAGCCCATGCACTTCCACATTAGTGTTTTGTACCCTTGGATCCATTGAAACAGTAGTTGGATGGGCTTCAGTGATGGCCTAACCTGGCCTAACCTTTTCTGTTCACAGGCTTTTCCTGGGAAGGCCCAGGCACTGTTAGGCTCCTGCAGAGAAGTACCTAACCAAGGTCCTCTCCACACTTATTACTTCCTACACATGGAACTCCATCTGTATAAACATTTTTATTCATGGACCCTGAATCCAAAGCAGATTTTCACACAATGGACTGTGTTTCTCTTCATTGTGACCATAGAAAGCCAGAGAACAGACAAAAGAAAGGTGTTAAATCCTGGCAACTATTTAAGAGCATTTGAGAAGTAGCAGTGATGTTGAAAGCACATGCCTCTAGCATCCCTAAAACTCCATCCCTTAAAAATGGAGAAGGATATATCTGTAACGCAGAAAACGAGGAGACTGTACTGGGAAAGACAGGGAGCTATGCCATACTTGTTTAGAGGCATAAAGAGAACTAACTGGTATTTGGCACAGGATGTACCAATCTTTTGAAGTTCCTCCCTCATTTAATCCTCCTCCTTCATCCATGAGAAGTTTGCATTATGGCAAAGTCAGACCAGATTCCCTGGCAACTAATGGCTTCCATCCCTTAGTAATAACATTAGCAGATCAAGTATCCTCTCTGGGTCTCAGTTTCTTCATTTATAGAATAGTAATAGTACTTGCCTCAGAGTGTTGTTAGAAGGATTAATTAAGATAATACAGTTGCATTTTGTGGGGCTGCAATAGATATGAAGTACTATGATTGTCATCTACTTGTCACATTCTCTGTGGGAGAGTGTGCCATGTTCTTGTACTTGGACAAGAAAGGGGTGGCTGGAGAGATGAGGGAGGGATGGTAGAAGAGGAGGGTTTGGGGGGATGGGCAAGAATGCAGCCAGCAGAGCCTGGGTCCCCGGTGGCTGGTGTCTCAAAAGTGTTGGGTGGCCTGTCATATTCCAAATCAAATGTGATTTTGGTAACATTTAATAGTGGTTTTCTCTTTTTACAAAGTCTATGCTTGTCAAATAAATTATATGTGTGTCAATCCTATAGCAGCTTCATCTAGAATTTGTGCTGATTTTGTCTCTGTGATTAGTTGAAATGTTATCAGTTCGACATTGTGTACCAATTTCACTTTTACAACTTCAACAAATTTGTCACAGGCGCATTTTTGTTGTTATTATTCTCAACTGTTGCCCAGAAGCAACCGAGCTAACTCGGTGTTTAATTATGGATCTGGTTATTTAGTGGAAGGGAACTGGTGTGGGCATCTAGCTTGTCATCTTGTCCTTATGGAGAGGAAAGAGGCTAGTTCCTAGGGGCATTTCTGGTCATCATTTCTTTGTTTAGTGTCCCAAGAGGAAAAGGAGATCAGCTACCTTCCCTGGCTGGTGTGAAGGGGTGGAATGAGAGCCAGCAGGACTGTGAGTGCAGATGTGAATTCCATCCTGGGTGGTTCTCCCTGGATGGCTGACTTTGAGCACGCCCCTCCCCTTCCTGAGCATCAGTTCATTCCTCTTTCTATGAAATAAGAAGGTTAGAATCCCTGATTTAGCATGTTTCTCTGAGCCCTGCAACTTAGGGTTTTGGTGTCCATTTGCAGAAGAGCCTAGCCCAGCCAGACACATTGCCTGCTTCATCAGGTGAATTTGGAGGTGCTTTCTGAAGGAGACAACATGCAGCTTGCATGGTAACAAAGAAATATCTTGGAGAATGAGTAGGGATTAGCCTTCCAGTCAGATGGCACAGGCTGGAAAGAGTAGGAGGAGGGTCTGGAAGCAATTGAGTGCAAAGAGCAGGCTGGAGACAGAAGGAAGAGGAGGATGAAGGGCCTCAAGGTCCTGGGAAGGCTTCCTGGATTGTCCCACAGGAAGAGAAATGGCCCAGCTACTGAAGGATGAGAAGCAGCAGCCAGCGTGGCTGTAAAGCAGAGGCTGGTGTTAAGGGACACAGATGGGACACCAGAGACAGGGCTCTGGGCATCAGTGTCGGGGCAGCATGACCTTGAGCAAGAGATTTCTCTCCAGGCCTCCACTGATCTGGGCAATGAAGCAGGTGATCCTCCAGCTCCCAGCTTAGAAGCCCAAGGGGTTCCTGTGCTGCATAGATGAGGTGATGCAGGTGGGGAAAGGGGGCCTGGCTGCTGTGAACCTCTAACAGATGGTTGCAGTTTTTATTGTCTGGCTAGAAGCAGCTCATGCCAACAGGGGAGGGAGATGTTGAGACTAAGCCTGGAGCCTTAAGGAGCAATCTAGGAGGTTCTAGGATTGCAGACTCACTACATTGAAGGAGGAGAGAGGCTCCTAATGGGCAGAATTAAAGCCTTCGATAGTTGTGTAAAATACTAAGATTCTGGAGATCAGGAAAAGGAACAGCGATAATGGCCTTGACTGAATTTCCTGCCAGCCAGTGTTTGGAGGATGGTGGTAGGGGGTGAAGCCAGGTTTATTTTAGTGTAAAAGAAGAAAACAGCGTGACTGTCATGCACACCTGAAGTTTTAGAGTGTGACTCGTATCTTTCTATCTACCATTTCAATATACGGTGTTATTATGTGGGAAGGGAAAAATAAATCTAGAAAGGTGAAACTTCAGGGAAGAGGAGTAGAAGTTTAGTCTGCATTTCATACAACGAGAGATGAGGGGGTTAAATCCCTTACAAATATCTACATGGCCCACTCACCTCTCTCTTTCCCACGTGATCCTTGAAGCCTGTGGTTTGGGAGGTCAAGGTCAAGAAGAGTTGAATTTTGTCTTACAGGAGCAGAAGGCTGTGATTCAGACTGTCCCCTGCCCACAGAATGGGATGAGTGTGTCCCCAGGATCCCGGCTCATTTGGGTAATCTCCCCTACCCACTTGTGCTGGACTCATGTCAGCCACGTGACCTTAACTACCCTCAGACCTTGGAGGACAAACATCCCCAGCCTTTCCAGGGAAGATTCTGAACATGTGAGCTCAAAGCAGGTTTCTTGGATGACAGAGACAAGGTAAGGATAAAGGGAAGGATTGAGTGTAAAATCACCTGAAAATGGCATGACTTCTGCAAGGAAGGAGGAAACCCCAGTGCAGAGGGAGACAGGAGCAGATAAAGACAAAGGGAAGTTTACTGACCACACAGAGCAAGGGGAAGAAGGACTGGGCCTGAAAGACAGACCTCCTGCAGTGCCTGAGAATCCATAAATCCCAAAACGTGACATGAGTAACAGGTGCCATTCATTGAGTCTCCTCTAGGTACCAAGGGAACACAACACAGACCCTTTGTCCTAAGAGCTCATCTGTTCTTGATGGCTTTCAGATGGTGCTTCTCAGAGACCTGGAGTTCTTTGTAGGTGTCTCAGGGGCTCTTGTGAAGGTAAAAGGCAAGCTGTTGGGGGGACCAGACAATGAGCTCCTGGCCTTTCCCTTGCTTCAGTGAAGTCGCTGTGGCCTTATTATTATTTTTTTTTTAATATTGAGACTTTATACACATTTGGTTGGCACTGGGATTTAGCTCAGTTGGTAGAGCACCGCTCTGCAGTCTCTGAGGTCCTGAGTTCAATTCCCAGCACCACAAAAATGGGAGAAGGACATGACAACCCACTCCCAAGGCAATCCCGAAACAATCTGCCATTGAAAACCCTATGGGGGTCACTATGAGTTGGGCACGACTCTACGGCACCTAACAACAACAACAACACATTTGATTGAAGTCACTACTTTCCTCTGAAGGAGGTTTTAAAACTAGTCTGGTGATCTGAACATAGGATAACACCCCAAAAGAGGCTTTCTCATGAAATATTTCAAGGTGGCTGACATTCATAGGAGAAAGACCATCCACTGAGACCTGGTGCAACTCTGGCTGCTGGGTTCAGCTCAGAGAACACCGCTGAGGACCCACAGTGATGCTGTGCTTTTGGAAGGGACACTGGGCCACTAGGTTTTCTCCAAAGCAGGTCCAGGTTTCCTGCTAGACAAACAGAAGGAAATGATGCCAGAGACTAGACACAACTCCCTATGGAGGAGGGGAACTCTCTCCTGATGAACACATTTCATTAAGTGCCTTGTGCCAGTTTCTCCAAGGTCAGCACCCTCTTCTTCCTTCCTTATTCATCAAACTGCTGGTGGTTTACACCTACACATTGTCGTCTTTAATGAATGGAGGAATTTACTCACTTACCTATTTACCTACTTATTTGTTTCTGGTCTCTCTACTTGGAATTTCCTTGTCCTTGCTCTGTTCTCCTAACAAATACCAGTTTTATCCCAGCTCCGACCTTGCCTCCTCTGAGAAGGTTCTCTTTAGTTTTCTTTATATAAAGTTAATCTCTTTTTATATCATTCTGTTATCTTTTTCTAAGCTAAGATACAGATTTTTAATTTTTACTTTTTAAATTTTATTTTTACTTGACAAATAATTGTATATGTTTGTGGGATACACTGCCACATTTTGATAAATGCTTACATTGTGGGATGGTTAAGCCAAGCCAATAAAAAAAACCCCACCACTTTACATGCTTGTCATTTTTGTGGCAAAAACATTTCAAGTCTCTCTTGGCAATTCTGAAATATACAATGCTTTCCCTACACATTCCTGACACTTCCCTATAATTATTCCAATGTCAGGATAGATCCCAAGACCCCTCCAGTGAAAACATAGTGTCTGACAGATCTGCCTTGTCCAGTCAAGGAGAGGATGCTGGACACGCGGATAGAGGCTGGCATTGATTCAAGATTTGGCTCTCTAGGAAGCTTGCACAGGCCAGAATGGGGTTGGGAAAAGAAGTTTGTTGTTGTTGTTGTTGTTGGGTGCTGTCGAGTCGGTATCCGACTCATAGCGACCCTCATAGGGTTTTCAATGGCTGTTTTGGGATTGCCTTGGGAGTGGATTGCCAGGTCCTTCTCCCAGTTTTGCGGTGCTGGGAATTGAACTCAGGACCTCAGAGACTGCAGCGCAGCACTCTACCAACTGAGCCAAATCCCAGCCCGGGAAAAGAAGTAGGAATGCTTAAATAGCTGGTTAGCAGCAGGGTCTGGTGCACCTTTACAACCTGAATTTCTGCTCACATTTCTTGCTTTAATTTGCTTGTCCAAAGGCATTCTCTCCTGGTATAGCCCAACAGATCAATGGTCTGATTGTGCCTGAACTTACTGTCTGAGAACTCCAAGACCTTGAGTGAGGGAGTTATGATAAAGTAGGAGATTTCTGTACTGAAATACAAAGATAAAACCTGAAGCAACTAAAAACATCTCTCTGGAGGAGGTGAATATGAGCAATGTACAACGATATGCATTTATAGACATGTCATAATGAAACCCGTTAAGTTGTACACTAACTAAAAAATAGCCTACAGCTATACCACTG
The DNA here is from genome assembly GCA_007922755.1 of Pedetes capensis. Taxonomy (NCBI): domain Eukaryota; kingdom Metazoa; phylum Chordata; class Mammalia; order Rodentia; family Pedetidae; genus Pedetes; species Pedetes capensis. The sequence goes on along the minus strand of VMDO01007085.1, from coordinate 18,548 downwards.
TGGTGTCTGATCCTGTCAGATCTCAGAAGCTAAGCAGAGTCAGACCTGGTTAGTACTTGGTTGGAAAACTACCTGGGAACACCAGATGCTGTAGGCTTGGGAGAAGGACCCAGAAACCCTCTCCTAAAACACAACCAGCCATTAAAAACCCTGTGAATAGCAGAGAAGCACTGCCAGTGGTGCCAAGCATAGAACAGTATTGGGTAGTGTTTCATCTGTTGTACATAGGGTTGCTGTGAGTTGGACTTGATTCTATGGCACCTAACAATAATAACATGGATTTTGGCCATATTAAGCAATAAAACTCAAATATAATCACTTGCATTTTCTTTCCTTTATACCAAAATTTGATGAATTGTTGTTGCTGTTAGGTGCCATCAATCCGAGTCTGACTCATAGCGCCCCTATATACAGCAAATTGAAACACTTCCCTATTCTGTGCCAGGCATACGATCTTATTTATGTTTAAGCCCATTGTTGCAGACACTATGTCAATCCATCTGGTGGAGGGTGAATAGCATCTGGGTAAAGCAATATTTCTAGGCCTATTTCCCTACCACTTTTAGACTGTACTGAACCTACCACTGAACTCCCTGTGAGTTTTATAGGTTGCTCTTACATTTTCACCAGCTCAGGGGACATCTGCCAATCGAGTTAACTTGGCACAGAAGTGAGGTGGGGAGAATGTCTCTGTACATGCCAATCTAGTTAGCTTTCTGACAGTGCGTTCATCCATGCATTCAATTCAATCATCCATTTATTCATCAGTTGATTTTTAAGTTCCAACTCCGAGAGAGTACTAGGCATTAGAGATACAAGTCAGACACATGTCATCCCAACTAAGTTTATAGCCCAGCAGAGGAGGCAGACCAGGTAAGGGCGTTACCGTGGGGTGCATGCTTAGAAGGAGGAAGTGCTGGATGCTAGGGAAAACATAAAGGAAAGCCAAACTCACCCTCCCCAAGGAAGTGGGACCCAAAGCTAAAATATGAATGACGAGTGAGAGTCGGTCAGACAGAAGTGCGAGAGTGGGGAGTGGCACAGCCAGTGGAGGAAGGACAGTTTTTGGCAGAGCAAACATCAGGTGTAAAGGCTGGGCACTGAGAAAGACCTTGAAGGACTGGAGAGCATCTCAGTCTGGCTGATGTTTTCAGCAGGGGGGGACAGAGATGAGGCTGCCATGGCCACTTCTTGGTGCCAAGCTTGGGAAGTTCACACCTTCTCAAGTCAAGGTGTATACTGTGGGGGTGCGCTGTGGGGGTGCGGGGAGCACTTCTTGCTAGCAGAGTACCACATATGGCATAAAATTATCAATGTCTTTAATTCAGCTCTGTCTACTCTGTATCATCAATTTTCTCTTCCGGTTTAAAGGGAATACTGTTTAATTCCTGTTTAAAGGGAATTCCTGTTTAAAGGGAATACTGAAGATGAAAAGGGTAAAAAGGTGTTAAATGAGTTAGAGAAAGTCTGGGGACAGTTTCTGGAGGGAAAAAAAGAAACCTCCTTTCTCCCCCTTCAGCAGTAAAGAAGAAAATTAGTGTCAAAATGATGAGGTGATGTGCCCACGGTCAAGGTCTAGCACTTATTTGAGAATGTGGACTGTGGAGTTAGACATTCTTGGGTTCACCTCCTAGCTTCTCCTCTGATTGGCTGTGTAGTTATGGGTAACTTTCTTCATTTCTTTGCTCTTTCAGTTCACAGTGGGAGAGGGACACAAGGAGATCAGAGCCTCTATCTAAGTACTTGATACCTAGTGTGCTCAATAAATGATAGCTATTATTACTTTTGTATGATGCAGATTTCATTGAGTTATTATCCAATGATATCTGTGTCATAGAATTAAGTGTTTTTATGCATGTACTGTGGTTAGCCCATAAGAAGAACACATGTTAACTGTTACTACTATTATTGCTGTTATGGAGAACTCCTGGAGCCTGCAATCTTACTGTGAAAGAGAGATGGGAAACAGACTTTGGCACAGAGATCAAGGCAGGGGTGATAAATAGGTTCATTTTATGTGCCAACTGACCACTTGGCAGTGAACTCCTGAAACAGGTAACAAACAAGTACAGTTTTGAGGCGTATCTGGCTCAGCAGGAAAGCATACTCTCTGATAGATTAGTGATGTCTGTTTTGGGTGGTGAAGAGGGGGGGGCATCAGCATGCGTGCTATGTATTTGCCTCCTTTGGATTGGAGCATCATTCTAGATAGTCGATTTGGGAGCCTGTAACAAAAGGCCAGATGTGACCTTGCCCCCTTGTGCCAATCCTTACTTGCTCCATGTTTTACTCCCAGCACATAGTTGAGATATGGCGAGAGCCCAAATTCAGCTGCCTTTTCCTCAGGAAACTTTGGCTGGCATAAATCAAGACCTGTAAATCCACCATGTGGATGACACAGGCTGTGTGCCCAGCCCAGGCTCTGTGAGCAACAGAAGAGGGAGTTGCTTAGTGACATGACACAAAGGGTGTCTTTGATTCATCGCCCCACTCCAGCCCCAAGCCCATGGCCAACAGCGAGTAACGGCTGCAAATGGGCAATAGAACTCCTTTAAAAATGTCACTTTGCTGTAAAATGTAAATGTTTAACATTTAGACATGAACACTGACTTCTAAAATGCCTAGTGCTGGGTGGCTTTTTTTTCCCCTCATTCTTTTAGGAAATCTTTGTCCTCCTGTGGTGAGAGGTTTCACTGCGTGATTTACACCCTTGTGCTTGTTAAACTGCTGGCATGTCTTGCCAGCAGAGGAGCAGAGATTTGCAGAGGACCTTACTCCTTGCCTGTTAATGCAGAGTATTAAATATACAGGGCAATTCCATCCCTAGCCACTGCTAAGAGGTGCTGTGAACTCTGAACATTGGAAGTTTCATTTTATTTCCAATTATTCCAGACTTCAAAATATAAGAGGGGTTCACTGAAGGTCGAGAAAGACCAACCAAACCGTAAAGAATATTCACTGGGTGATCTCTTTCAGATTTGCTCATTGGCTAATTTTGTCTCATGGGTCTGAAATGAAGAGGCTCCTGGAAAATCAAGGGTAAGGGCAACTGTTCTTGGGGTTGAACTCCTTTTCCCCTAAGACAATTCTAATGAGAGTGATCCCACTAGAAGCTCTGGCCCTTCTGTGGATTGGCCTTTGGGCAAAGGTGGACCTAACATAATCTAACTTGAGAGTTCTAGGAAGGCTCAGAGCCAGGTGAGAAAGGCAACCTGCCCACAGGAAACATTGTGCTTAGAGATACAACAATCCCGGTGGCAGTTTCCTCTTCATTTTACTCAGTTTCCATTTCCTATAGAGCATGGGTCCCCAAACCCTGGGCCACAAACACATACCAGGGTGATCAGTGGGCAAGAAGCAAAGCTTCCTCTGTATTTGCAGAATAAATGTAATGCACTTGAATCATTCTGAAACATGACCCCTAGCTCCACCCCACGTCCATGGAAAAAGTATCTTCCATGAAACTGATCCCTGGAGCCAAAAAGATTGGGGACCACTGCTGTAGAACATGTCATTTGTTGATTTTTTTTCTTTGTATTCCCCCTTGGTGCCTCCCACAGAGAGTTGATCATGGTAGGCACTTAATATCTATTTGTTTAGTTAATTAAATAAGTAATGAGTCACAGGCAAACCTAGCGTTAGTGCAAGATATTGGGTCTAAAGTTCCAGTGAATGAATTTCATAGCCTCGGGCAAGTCTGTTAACCCTCAGTACATGATTTGATGTTACTCTTATCATAGTCTTTGGAAGTAACTAAGGTAGATGTGATTATCCTTAATTTACCAGTAAGAAGCAGAGGTCCAGACAGATTACAGAGTTTTCTGAGATCACATTGAGTCTCCTTCTTGATTTCCAGTGTAAATTATTTTTTTACAGTTTACCATATTGCATATCTGCACCCTGTGCCATGAACCTAGGAGAAGCAACTCTGATCATCTAGGCTGGGACTAGTGTGAGGCATGGGTGAAGCTGAGGGTGTTGGCAAGAGCCTGTAAGTAGGAAGCTCCTTGATGTGCCCTAGGCACCTTGCATGCTTTGCCCTTAACCCAACCTTGAGGATCTTACTTGTAGATGCAAGAATAAAAGGGTAGCCCTCAAGTAAAGAATTCTTCAGGTTAGCTCAAAAGAGTTCATTGTCTCAGGGAAGTCAAAAGAGCAAAGAATCATGCATGCAACCAAACACTGATCCAGGCTGAGACCAGGGTGCTTTCTTCCTACTCTTCTTCAGTAGGGTAACTAATAACACTTATCAGCAGCTCTTGATCAAACCTGGCCTCCTCAGAAGGCAGGAAGGCCAGAGCCTGGGTGTTCCTGCAGGACTGATCAGTGTGATTTGCTACAACACAGGGTCTTAGTATTAGGACACATTTGAGTATAATGTGTTAAAAATCCAATGCAAACCTTTTTAGGCACACGGGAATGTATTGGATGGATGTCTTAAATGTTTTACCTAATTAAAGAAAGGGGCCCCAGGAGTCATTGGATCCAAAGACCTAAGTGACCCTAAGAGGTCCTCTTCGCCCCTGGGCTCCATCTTTTGTGATAAAAGTGTTTCTCAGCCTTGAGGAAAACAGAGTCACTGATAGTTTTCAAGCCTCATGGCCTGGATCTTATCACGGATGAAGGAGTGACCTTCTTCTCTTCTAGTTTAAAAATTTCCAGGGAAGGACTGTGAGGAGCTTAGCTTGGTCAGATGCTCATCCTGCAATTGATGAGTAGATTCAGAGCGAGGGTCCTAGAGAACCAACAAAGCCTCTTCACAAAGAGTGGAGAGATGTGTAGCTACGCAACCAACCCAACAGGGTATTTCATAGCCACATACCATGGTCAGCAATGGTACAAGGTTGGACATTCCCTTGTGGCCACCCAACCCAGCAAAGCTGAGCCAAGGCAAGTGGAGGAGTTGCTCATGAGCAGCCCATATTCTGTACAGTCTCTCTGTGTAAGCTTCTCCATTATTCCTCTGGATCCCTGCACATCTCCTGTATATCCCACTGTAATGGGAACTGGTCTGCTGAGTCAAGCATGCTCATCCAAGGCCACATAACCCTTCTCACATACTCCAAGATTCTTTATTAGTGAAAACATAAATCTTTGACCTATTTCTGGTGATGATATGGTGAAATTCAGCAATTCTCATGGGGATTTCCTGGCTCTAAAACCTAGCGCATGCTGAAGACATCCCCTAAGGCTTCCCACTTCCCACTGAAGTGAAGGTACTAGTCTTGGTACCTGTAAAATCCTTTGTTCCTTGAGCTGAAGCTCTCTATGCTGTTTTCAAGGAAAATGACATCATGGGTCAAACCAGATGCACTTAAAATTAGAAAGTCAAAGAGGAAATATATTCCATAAAAGTTGGGTTCCTGGGGTTCAATGGGGAGATATAGACTCCTCTATTGAGGAACTTCTTTAATGAATTGAGGGAAAAAACATTGAAGGTAGTATAACTTGTTGGAAAAGCACAGATTTGTTTTTAAGTTATTTAAATTTTAAAAGTAGAGATATTTGTAAGCAAACTTGCGTAAAAAAGAAATTCAATTATAATCCCTGCATGATGATATTGATTTTTGTTGTTGTTGGCTCCTCTAGCCTTTCATGTAAGTGGCTGTATATGGCATACATGTGGTCCACGTGAGAGTGATTGTATTACTATGCCAATGAGCTCCTACTACCAAAATGCTTATGGTATTACATATTTAATGGAAAGCCATCTCTAGGTTGACCCTTACTAAGGAATTATGCATCTTATTAAAGGGAGTTTAGCTATTTTCTCCTTCCAGGAACACTTATGGAGACCAAGGGGAATACAGATGCATAAACAGTGCCTGGGATAGAGAGAGAGAAAAAAACATTCTTAGGATTAACAAGTCAAATAGGCATCCAGCATTTTACAGATCATTTTGTAGAGAAATCCAATCTTCCAGGCAAATCACCTGGTTGTTAATGAGTCTACTTTGAAAATGGCTTAAGCAAAGACTAGAACTAGCCTGGAGAGTCAGGCATTGCTACTCAGGTAGCAGGGACATCCAGAAGAGGATTTACAGAGCATAAAAACGAGGCATTTAAGAAGGGGCCCGATAGCCCTATCCCATAACTTACCTTGAGGTTTTGAAGAGGCATTTGAAACTTTTAGCTTCAGATGTACCATTTTAAGTAATTTGAGCTTAGAGTTTCAACACTTCACACAGTCATAATGGAGTCCTTTGTTAAAGAACACTTCTAGCATTATTGCATACCTAATTTAGATGAATCTTCATAGGGCAGCAAAACCAGATAGATAAATGGCAACATGCATCCCACTCCCTCCAACAAAACTGGTTCAGAAAATCTTCCTTCTAGTATCATGAGCTACATGTTCTCTTCTGCTGGGGTGGGCAGGGAGAGATCATAAGGACAAGTCCTTAAATCTTGAAAATCTGTTGTGCTAACCCACACACACACCTCAGACGTCTGTGTTTCTTTGTATCACAAACTTCTACCCTCTACTGCTTAAGATATGATAGGAGAGTCAAGAAAAAGTGAGCTTCATACTCACAGGAGTGCCACCAGCTATGGAGAGAAGAAGACTCAGGATACCCAACCATTTCATGCCAGATCTCTCTCCAGCTGGAAAGGTGGAGTATCTCAAGGCTATTTATTTTTCAGTACTAAGGGGCTGAATCAAGGGTCTCATGTACACTTTGCAAGTGCTCTACCAGGGAGCTGTACTCCCAGCTGCTTTTTAAATTTTTTTATCTTGAGATAGGGTCTCCTTAAGTTACACAGGCAGCCACTGGCCTTGAACTTGGGATCCTCTTGCCACTGCACCTGGTGAGGCTGGGAATTTCAAGATGGCTTCTCCATCTCCATGGCTGGTGCCTGGTCCACAGTAGCTGGAACAGCTGGGCTAGCCAGGAGCTCTTTCTGTACATAGCTTGCCTTAGTGGCTAGCTTAGGCTTCTGCACATCACAGCGGCCTCAGGGTACTCAGACTTTTAACATGGTAGCGGGCTTCCCCAGAACAAGTGAGGCAAGAAGTTTGGATGGAGGCTGTACGACTTCTTACAACTTAGCCCAAGATGTCCCCAAACACCCTTCTGCACTGCATATTCCTATTGTGCCAGGCAAGCAAGTCATTAAAATCAGCCTAAATTCAAGGAAAAGTGAATAGGCTATACTTCTCAATAGAAGAAGTAGCAAAGAATTTGAAACCATCTTTAATTTGCTATCACCATACAGTAGGCGAGCTCAGAGTAAGCATTTATGCTCTTTAAGTTTTAGGTCAAGAGCAATGGTACTCTGACCAGGCTTTGTTAGCCTCTTGTTACATCATCCCCAGGAGCTACAAAACAAGGCACACAGGTGGGTTACCCAAGGTTAGAAGGTTAACTTGATATGCTCATTTAGTCTCAGTCTTTGCTGTGCAGCCAAATTACCTGGGGAAGTTTATTTTGTTTTATTGTTTTTCTTTGTTTTGATTTAAATACAGATGTCTGGGCATCTCCCTCAGAAAGTATGATCCAATTAGCCTGCTGGGCTTGAGTAATGTCATTTTTAAAGTTTCCTGGATGATTATCAGCTCAATAGATGGCTCCTTCTTGGGTTCCAGAGCTGTCTAGGTGGTGCTTGGGGGTGTGAAGGCCCATGGGGATGTGGTAGGATCGGAGAGGTATGGGAAAATCTCCTAAGACACCACTCACAATTTTCTTACTTGCTTAAAACACCAACACACACACACACACACACACACACACACACACACACTTACATGTTTGTCTTCATAAGTGTACTCTAAATATAAATGATAATATAATAAAAATGATATATTTATCCTCATAAATATAATTTTAATCACTATGCAATGAATTTAATGTTAATTTACCTAGCCATCATCATCTTTTTAGTTATTTGTATTGGCTTTTTTGGTGTTGTTGAAATGAAACTAATATTTTTTCAACATTTAGCTCTTTATTTCTTGAATTGTTCTCTAAAGACTAATTTCCTAAGATAGAAATCTGGGTTTTCAAGTTCTTGGGTCTGTTTCTAAATTAACCACATGATCTTAGGTTATTTCATTGCCTTTGGTTTATAAATTGAGTTTTCCAGTCCCTTCTAGATCTATAATGTTTTGATCTCAGGGGTATATCAACAGGGTTGCGACATTGGGCAATTCCTGGGGCCTAATGATACAGTGTCCTCCCAGAGTCATACAGTATGTGGACAAGCAAACATATACAGTGGCCTGAGTATATGGCCTTTTCTTTATTGAAGTCCTCTCCCACAATGTCCATCATGTTGCTGACACACCTGGGCATTAATGCAGATTGATTAAATCCCTGGTACAATAAGCATCCTCTTTGGTATTGATCTGTTTCTTCCAGGCCCTGCTTGTCTTCACCGTTTTTTTTTTTTTTTTTTTTGCAGCCAGCTGACCATTGTTTTCCAGAGGAGGCTGTCTGGGACCCCGCCCAGTGCCTTTCCATCCTTCCAACCCCCATCCCACTTCCCACCTGCTTCCTCTTAGATTTGCCATTGTCCTAGGAAAAGCTACAGAGACAAACATGGATCTGAAACAATGTCTTTTGACCTTGAGGAAATGCCCAGAGGGCTCTTTAAGGTGCAGATTCCTGGGCCTCTAAAGCAGAGATTCTGATTCAATAGGTGTGAATGTGGCCTCAGAAACCGTTGCTGCTGCTGCCACCGCCGGTCTATTTGTAATAGAAGTCGCCCAAAGCAATATCGATGAGTAAAAAGTGACCTTTTGCATTCAATTTTTGCTGCTTCTATTTCCTACTCGTATCCTTTCTCACCTGGCCCCTAGGTTGCCTATGTATGCAAACTGCCTCTAGGAGGTGGGATGTGGAATCCAGCCATTTCCCTGCTCCTGAGGTCAAGATGCCCTAAGGACTTCAGCAAGCCCGAATGGGCACAGAGGTCTCCAGCCCATGCACAGGTGGAGGGGTCCATCCTGGTGGACACAGTCCAGCCATCCAGCTGTCAGTGCTTTTGGTTAATGGTTCTTTATGGAGCAACTTCCTACGGTTCCTGTTAATCCTGTTACTTGAAAAGGGCCAATGCCCCCATCTCGGCAATTTCAAAATTTGTGTCTAGCTTTATTAAGTTAGACTCCCAGCTGGGAGATGGAGGCAGCAGCCTCTAAGAAATGGCCCTGGGAGAAATGCATCCATATCCATGAATATCCGTATATAGATCTCCTTCTCTGTCTCTGTGGGAACACCCAGTTTTCTCTCTCATGGATGTTTCAAGTCCATTTCAGTTAATCCCTTCCTAGTCTGAATTTGGGCTGGAGAACCTCTTTATTCCAGAGAAATTAGGTGTAATACTTAGTATTGATTGTCTACCTTGCATTCATTTTTTACCACATCTCCCTCCTCTCAAGGAGTCCTGACTGTATTCATATTTCTGCTCTCTTCCATTCAGCTATGTGCTTCAAGAGAAGTTGGTCCTTACTCTCAGATCCAGTCCTGATTGTTTTAAGCCCATCATTGTGGTCTTATTTCCCATATTAGTGGTTGGCTTATGTTTAAGCATGTGACTTACTTCTAGCCAATGAGTCTTGAAAGGAAGGCTGCTGGAGGCGTCTGAGAAGATTTGCTCTCGTAAGAGAGAGTCATAGGAAGAGAGGCAGTGGGGGGAGGTATCTTCTTCCTTTCCATGTTGACATGTATACAACGATTACAGCCTGGAACTGCTGAAATCATCTTGTGACCACATGACAGCAGCTGATCTGAGTACAAGGCTGACAAACTGAAGATGGAAGGGTATCAGACTGGAAGAGCTTAGGTGCATGAACCTCTCACTCTCTCTACCTCAGGCTTCTTCTTCAGTAAGACAATATTTTATGGGTTAAGTCATTTATAATTGCTGATTTCTGCCATGTGTAGCTGATGTGTGTTTTTAGAAAAACTTTGACTAAAACATGAGAAAATTATATACCCATAGGCAAGAGATTCACAGAATTCAAATTTCTACTTTAAACTCTAAAGAAAAACTTGTGGCATAATTCATAGGATATCTAATCCAACTTGTCTTTCCTTAGCCATCCAGACCAAAGACCCAGGGAAGAGAGAAGTTGGTGCTGTGTCAGTCTACTGGGGTCTAAGCTCCTCCTAGGTCCAGCTTCCTAGTCCTTGCTCACTGCAAACTCCCATCCTGAGAGTAGGTTTTGCTCCTAAGGGTGTCCCTTCTAGCCATCCTGGCATAGAAGGCATAGGCATCTGTTGCTTCTAGATTCCTCTCCCTGCCCTTGAGGGCAGCTGCAATGGCTCTGAAGAGAGTTCCTTTGTTCCTCTGAGAAGTCTTTATGAACGTTTGTAGATTTACTGTGGCCTGTTACTTTCTTTCATATTCAGATAGACTGAAGCTGAAGCATATATGAGAAAACCACCTGCTCCCTTTCCTAATGAAAATGAAGCCTAGATTGTGCAAAGTAGCTCCTAGATGTAGAGATGACTCTGCAGGTGAGGAAGAATCACTGTGCCTTGCCACCCAAAAGCCACCACCACACTAGCCTGAATGGGAAGGTGTGGCTCCCCCTCTAATGAAGACAGAACTGTCTCTAATTATCCATGGCACCTGTGATTAGGCCAGAACACTTGAGCAGGACATTCTAAAGGCTCAAAGATAACAAAGAAGAAACAAAATAACAGCAGCAGTAGCAAACCTGTTTAGTTTTTTCCCCTCAAAGTTATGGTACTGGGTCCTAACCTTCTAGTATCTGTTGGGATGAACACTAAAGAATTTGGTTGCTGCTGCTGTCTTCCAGTAGTCTAAACCCCAGTTGTGGAAAAAATATGAGTTCTTTTCCAGAAACTTTTCCCACTTGATCCCTCAAAGCAGAAATATATACTTAAACTATCAACAGTGAGCTGAAGGAAGGTTTCATTTGAGCTGAAGCCCCCAAAATATTTCACAATTGAGTCTGCAACAGGATTATGTACAAACAATGTAGAGGAACAGAAAGGAGGACGGACCACATGGGGTTATGGTCATATGAAAGTACACAAGGCGATTAAGGTTTAGAAAGCAAGAGAGAAATGGTTATTTTTTGTTTGCTTTATTCTTTGCAAAGAAAATGATAATCAGACAATAGTCTTAAAGGATATAACAGAACTGTTGATGTCAACTGGTCTTAGAGATCCTTGAATAAAGAACTTGACTCACTTTGTCATGTGGTGAGTGAATGAATAAATGGCAGAAGACTTATAAAAACTGGAGAGGGGATAAATGAATATATGTGTAAGAATATTTTCCCACAAAAGCAAAATAACATGCCAAGGTCATGTTAATATTTATTTAGAAATTTTATAAGTTCTTTCTAGTAGTTAAAAATATATAATTCATAACATCTACAAATTCTTCTGGAGAATAAGAGAGATAGTTTAATCAATTTTAGCATACTAGTATAATCTTGATTCCTAAACTAAAAAGTACTATGCATGACAAGAAAATTATACACCAATATTATTGGAAACTACAGATCAAATTTCTAAATAAATATTAACAACCTGAATTCAGTAGTTTTTAAAAATAAAAACTATTGATCAAATACAGCCTATCTGAAATTTAAAATTACTGTTAGAAAATCTATCAATATGAAATGTGCATTAATGGGTTAAAATAATAAAAATATATAATAATTTCCATATGCACAGAAAAGAAACATTACTAAAGTTCAACATAAATCATGATTTTAAAATGCTTTCAGCAAACTAGAAATAAAATGGGATTTCTCTTTACAAATCTTCAATCCAATGCCTGGTATTTGCCAAAACCCTGGAGCAAATATCTAATATTCAACCTAACTATAACAAGACTCACCACTTTTAGCACTGTCCTGATAGTCTTAATGCAATAAGACAAGAAAGAAGAAAAATTTAAGGTCTGAAATTGAAAGAAAATTTTATTATTTATCATTGGTATGATCTTTTATATAGAAAATCTCTAAGATTTTTTCATCAAAATGGCATGTGTTTAAAAACAAATTTATGGGAGTGTTTTAAACTTACTTGTGAATGTCTTAAAAGGAGGAAATATTCATTTAATAATGTTCCCAATTTTAAGAAAACCTCACATTTCTTTAACAGGCTGAATTAGAGACAGAGCAAGATATTATAAGAGATCCATTAGTACCAAGGTGGTTGGTATATCAACCAACTCTGATAAACATAGAATTCAACTATAAGGGAAAATTTCTTTGTGGTAAGCATTCTTACAAACTTAGTTTACCATAAAAGACATATTCTAGTCTCAAAATTATAAGACAAGGGTCTTTATAACAAACAAAACAAATATTTAAATCTTGTAGGAAAACTTTTTTGGGCTTCTTAGCAAACAGAGGCAGGGAAAAGCTCAATTTCATTTTGGTAAGAGTCAGATTAAGAAGATATTTAACTTAAATTTTCATGTAATCACTTTGTAAATATTTGCTAATCTTTTACTTATTATGTAAGAATATATAACAACTAGCTAAGTATTTGTCTTTTGAAAGTATGTAAGTCAATATTCTACTTTTCAAACTTTCCAATTAAATCATCAACTGAGGTCTGTACATACTATATTCCACTATTGTTTGTAGTCATGGCTAAATTAAAGAATGTTAAGCTTAAAATGGGCTGGGATTTAGCTCAGTGGGTAGAACGCTGTGCTGCAGTCTCTGAGGTCCCAAGTTCAATTCCCAGCACCACAAAAATGGGAGAAGGGCCTGGCAATCCACTCCCAAGGCAATCCTGAAACAGTCAGCCATTGAAAACCCTATGAGGGTTGCTATGAGTCGGATATCGACTCGACAGCACCTAACAAAAACAACAAGCTTAAAATTCTTTTTTTCCACACATATCAGAAATTCCATTTAAAACTATGAAGAGAATTCAACAAGGTTTTTGGATAAAAGATCAGCATACAGAAACCAATACAATTCCCATAATAGAAACAATCAATTTGAAAAAGGCAATGGACAAAATAATCTCAAAATTCTCAATAGCAAAAACAACTATGGTATATAGTTACCTCAAAATAGATACAAAAAAGACAGACATGATCTATGGGGGAATATTTGTAATTGTTATTGAAGGATAAAAAGATAAGGTTGACTAGGAGAAGAGATATACCACTGCCACAGGGCAAATTGTGACCCTCAGAAAAAGTCCTAATCCTAGTACCTGTGTAGAAATGTGACTGTTTTGAAAAAGGGTCGTTTCAGATTTATTTAGTTATGAAGAGATCATATTGGAATAGGATAGGCATTAAGTCCAATATGACTGATTTCCTTATAAGGAGAGAGACAGAGGGAGACAAGTAGCATGTGAAGTCACAGACACAGGAGGGGCGATGGCCATGTAAGGTAGAATCTGGAGTTATTCCTGGGACCACCAGAGGCTAAAGAGGCAAAGAACCCCAGGGTTCTCTTTTAGGGGCCTCAGAAGAAGCATGGCCCCACCAATGCCTTGATCATGGACTTCCAGCCTCCAGAACCTTGAGACAATGCATTTCTGTTGTTTAAGCCACCTGGTAGTGGTATAGTGTTACAGTAGCCCTAGGAAACTAATACAAGTGCTTTTAATGAAAGGAGTACTTTGATACCTCCAAGATTCATTCTTTCATTCAACAAATATTTGTTGAGCTCATACAGTGTGCCAACACTACTCTGTATACCAGGAATTCTGCAGTAAACAAAACAGACTAAAATCTCTGTCCTCAGTGAGCATCTACTATAGGCGATAATTTGAAAAACTGATTCTAAAATGTTTGTGTAAGAGGAGAGTCTTATAAAAGTAGATACACATGTAAGAGTAGAGTTCTACATAAAAGATGTGCTTTTAAAGGTGGGAAAGTGAAGAAAGAAAGAAATAGAACTCAACAGAAAAACCAAAAACATATATATATATATATGTTTGGTGATCCACTCCTGAAACAATCCTGAAACAATCAGCAGTTGAAAACTCTATGAATAGCAAAGAACAACTGACACAGTGCCAGGCATAAAACGGTGTTGGGGAGTGTTTCAATCTGTTGTACATAGGGCAACTAACAACAACAACAATAACAACAACAACATATACACATATATACATATATATGTGTAGAACTTGTGATAGATTTTTAATCAGTAAGAAATAAGAGAACTACTTAGTAAATGAGCTTGAGACAACTGATTACACTTGATAAAAGACATGCATGTACAACTTATAGCGTACAATTTAAATTCGTTAGGAGAAAACATGGTAGCTTATTTTTACAACCTCTACACAAGGAAAGATTTTCTATACATGGACATGCAAAAAAAATTTTTAAAGATTTTTAAAAAATTATAAAATTTAAAACTCTATGCCCAAAGATATTACAAAGTTAAAAGACATGACCAGGAGAAAATATTTACAATACATAAAGAGGAGTAATGGCATCTGACATACAAAAACAATTTTTACTAATCAAAAGAAGGTAGTCCAACTTAAAAATAATTAAAAGGCTAGATAACGGACTAAAGAAAAGGGGGAAGGGGCAAGAAGAAAGGGTAACAGAAGAAAAGAAAACAAATCATGTATGCTGCCCTTATGGCAAAATCGAGATATACATATATAGATAGATATACTCACAAAAAGACAAGAAAGGAGACCATTGCTGGGGAAGGAGAAATGGGGGAGGAGGGTCATGAGAGGGTAAGGGGGAAATTAATGTGAGCAATATACAATGAAATGCATATATGGAAATTCATAATGAGATCCATTAGGTTGTACATTAAACAGTACGAATAAAAAAAGATAATAAAAAATAATTGAAAGACTAGAACATAGCATTTACAGGAGAGGAAATACATGAATTGAGGCTTAATTCAGTGATGAGAAGAATTTAAATTAAAAAAGATACCATTTACCTGATAGTTTAGGAAAAATTTAAAATGATGATATTAAATGTTAGAATAAGAATGATGCATTAGTTTTCCATTATTCCCATAACACATTACCACAAATGCAGTGGCTTACATTTATTATCTTGCAGTTCTGTAGGTCAGAAGTCCAATGTGGGTCTCACTGGTCTAAAATAAACATGTTGGCAGGCAGGGCTGCCTGCCTCCCTAGAGCCTCTGGGGGAGACATTTTTCCCTTTCACTTCCAGCTTTTGGGCCTCTCCAGGCTCTGGCATATACCTCATGCCTTTTGGAGCTAGTAATAGCATGTCAAATTCCTCCCAGGCTGCCATGTTTTCCTAACCACAGCCCAGAAAACGTCTCTACTTTTAGGACTCTTGCGATCACATTGGGTCCAGTGGGTAATGTAGGATCATCTGCCCACCTTAAAGTTAGCTGATTAACTACCCTAGTTGCATATGCAGCGAACTTTTTTTGGGTAGACTGCAGAGTATATGTGTGCGTGCGTGTGTGCGTGCGTGCGTGCGTGTGTGTGTGTTTAGAACAAAACCAAACTGAGATATGAGTATAATCATCATGGCTGAAAGTTTCCATGTGCTGTTTTGTGACACTATCCTTCCAGCCCCCTCCTCCTGCCTTCTGCCTTTTTTGACAACCATTGATCTGCTTTCAGGCACTGTAGATTCATTTGCATTTTCTAGAATTTTATATTAGTGGAATCATGCAGTATGAACTGTATTTTGTCTGGCTTCTTTCACACAGTATAATTATTTTGTGATTCATCATGTGCTGTGAATCAATTTTCATTCCTTTTCATTGCTGAGCAGTTTTTCGTGGAATACCACAACTTGTTATGCATTCGTATGTTGATGGACATTGGATTGTTCCCATTTTTCTTTTTGGCTATTACAAATAAAATGTCTAAGATTATTCATGTACAAGTCTTTGTATGGACATATGCTTTCATTTCTTCTGGATAAATATCTAGCAGTGAAATAACTGGATAATATGATGTTGTTGTTAGGTGCCATTGAGTCGGTGTCCAACTCATAGCAACCTTCATAGGGTTTTCAGTGGCTGATTATTTCGGGATTGACTTGGGAGTGGATTGCCACATCCTTCTCCCATTTTTGTGGTGCTGGGAATCAAACTCAGGTCCTCACAGACTGCAAAGCAGTACTCTACCAACTAATCTAAATCCAAGCCCAGATAATATGATAAGAATAAGGTAAATATTTTAAGGAATTTCCAAATAATTTTCCAAAGTGGTTGTATAATTTTATATTCCCAACAGCAGTATATGAGAATTCAAGTTTCTCCATATTTCGTCAAATACATGGTCATCTATGCTATGTCCCGGTCTCTTATTAAATTCAGCCATTCAAACAGATGTGCACTACATGATAATTTGAATTTGTACTTTCCAAATAACAAATGCGTGCAGCCATAGCCCTGCGACAGCTGATCCCATCAGATCTCGGAAACTAAGCAGGGTCAGGCCTGGTTAGTACTTGGATGGGAGACCGCCTGGGAACACCAGGTGATGTAGGCTTGGGGATGGAGTGGGCAACCCACTCCCAGAAATCAATCTGCCATTGAAAACCCTATGAACAGCAGAGAAGCACTGACAATAGTGTTTTGCCTGTTGTACGTAGGGTCGCTGAGTCCAATACTGACTCGACGGCACCTAACAACAACAACAAAATGACAAATGACGTTGATCCTTTTTTTTTTCTTCTGTCCTAGAGATTGAACCCAGGGCCTTGTACATGCTAGACATGCTCCACCGCTGAGCCGCACCCTAGCCCCTTTTTAAAAGACAAACTCTCCCTAAATTTTGCTGGCTTGCTTTTGTCCTTGTGACTGCAATCCTCCTGTCTCAGCCTCCTAAGTAGCTGGGATTACATGCGTGCACCATGGAGCACCTGGTTAATGGATACTTTTAAATTTAGTGAAACTTGTTTTATGGTCCAGAATACAGTCTCTCTTCTAAGTGGTTCAGGTCCCCTTGAAAGGTATGAATCTTCTAATTTTGTTGGCTGGTATAATCTATGAATGTCAGTTATGTAGAGATGCATTATAGTAGAGTCAGCCTTCTCTATTTGTTGATCGAAAGTATTTTTTTAAAATTGCGTCTGTACTGAATGTGCACAGACTTTTCTCTCTTGCCATTATTCCCTAGATATATAGTATAATAACTATTTACACAGCATTTACATTGTGTGAGGTATTATAGATAATCTAGAGATGATATAAGTATGTGGGAGGATTACATAGGTCATATGCAAATACTGTCCCATATTTATGTAAAGGATTTGAACATTCAGGGATTTTGGTATCAGCAAGGGAGGAGGGTGTCCTGGAATAAATTCCCCAGGGATAGCAAAGGACAACTGTATTGTTTAAATTCTCTGTCCTTACAGATTTCCTGGCTGCTGTTCTATCAGTTATGGAGAGGGGGAATTGAAATTGAGCAGTATTAAAATTGAATTTCACATTATAATTATAGATTTGATTACAATTCTATCAGTTTTGATTCATATGCTTTAAAGTTCTGCTATTATGTGAACAAATATTTAAGATTATGTCCTCAAAATAAATTGATCCATTTATAATTATAAAATGATCTTTCTCTCTATTAATACTCTGCAGTGGCATTGACTTTGATACTAATATAGACATTCCATCTGTCTTTTGATTAGTGTTCATGGATATATCTTTTCCATCATTTTATTTTTAACCTGTTTTTCTCACTATATTTAAAATGTATTTCTTGTAGGCAGCGTATTGCTAGGTTTTACTCTTTTATCTGACTGACTAGCTCTACCTTTTAGTTGGAGTATGCCAGTTACTTAATATGATTATTGATATGGTTAGATTTAAATCTACCATCTTTCTATTTATTTTCTTTTTGTCCTATCTGGTTTTTCTTTTTCCTTTTTTCTTCTTGGAAAGCTGCCTTTTGATTTAATTATTTTTATTATTCCATTTCATCTTTTGTATTGGCTTTTTAGATATAACTTTTTTGTGTGTGTGGTTGCTTAGAGTTTATAGCGCACATTTAAAGTTTTCTCGATATACCTTCAAGTGATAGTATACCACTTTACATATAGTATAAGAATCTTCCAGTAGCATCCTTCCATTTCTCCCCTCCTAGACTTTATGCTGTCTTTGTCACATATTTTGCCTCTGTATATGTTTTGTTGTTAGGTACTGTGGAATCAGGTCCAACTCATAGCAACCCTATGTACAACAAAATGAGACACTCCCTGACACTGCCACCATTTTTTATGTTTGAGCCCATTGTTAAGCAACTGTGTTTCTTCTCACTTTGAGTTGTGCCACATCAGTAAATGGAGGGCCCAGGGGCTTTACTCCATTCTCATCATTAAGTTCAACTCTTCTCTCAGGAGCCAGATCTTCCCCATTCATCTTTAGAATGCCTTGCAACCTGGTTGGCTAATTGTCAGGCACTTAAGAAACCCAAAGATGCATTGCTCTAGGAAAAGCTGTGGCAAAAGATCTCTTTAGAGTATTGAAAAGCAAAGATGTCACATTGAAGACGAAGGTGCGTCTGACTCATGCCATGGTATTTTCAGTCGCATCATATGGTTGTGAAAGCTGGACATTGAACAAGAGAGACAGAAAAAGAATTGATGCTTTTGAATTGTGGTGCTGGAGA
>VMDO01007084.1:41817-94457 GCA_007922755.1 Pedetes capensis | reverse complement strand
GTATTTAATCTTCTGGTGGGTTATCATGAATGGTATCTTTCCTGAAATTTCCTTCTCTTCTTCTTTGGAATTGGTATAAAGAAAGGCTATTGATTTTTGTATGTTGATTTTGTAGCCTGCAACTTTGCTGAAGGAATTAATTAGGTCCAGAAGTTTTTTGATTGAGGTTTTGGGGTCTTTCAAGTATAAAATCATATCAATGGAAACTTAATTATAGATTAAAAGTTGCACCTGGTACTAGGCTCCTTTGCTCTTCCCTCATTTCACCGTTTAGATACAATCTTGATTGTACACAAAATACTTTATGTAATATTAGTTATTAACTGTTACTATATAATAGTCAACAGCTTTGAAAGCTCATATAATAATTCATCATGTATCTTTTTTTCTTGTTCAGTAAGTGGCAGTCCTTGTACTTCGGCTGATGGTATTGCTTTCTAGTTTGATATTTGGCTTAAAAGGAAAGGGCCCTTAATTCCATCTTTCAGTTTTTTCCAAATGACTATATTTCTCATAGCGTATGGTAATTAGGAAATATTTTCCTTGAATACAGGATACATACTTTTGCACACTTTAATTCTGAAAGCACAGTTAGGGGATGCTAATAGAAAAGTATCCAAATCAGAGATTTTCTTCTCAGTGCTTTTGTGCTGAACCTCTGCCCATCCCCAAGTTTGTGCTATTGAGGAGAAAAACTGTACTTTTGCTATTTGACTTTTAATTTAAATCTGATCTATATTTTTTTCCCCTGTTTTTCTACCCTTAGGATGACTGTCTTTTAAAGGTATGGTATAATGTAGAAAACTGGCGGACAGCTGTTACTTCTCCAGATAGAAGTTCAGAAAAACAATCTCAAGGTGAAATTGATTTTTCTTTTGTATATCTGGCCCATCCTCGAGCTGTAAATGGATTTTCCTGGCGTAAAACCAGCAAATATATGCCTAGGTCAGTGGATTGGTCATTTATTTCTCCATACATTAAGAGAATATCATCATTGTGACTTTGATTTTTTTTTTTACTTTGAGAATCCATAGTTGCAGGACTTCTGAGCTTTGAAGATGAGAGTAATATTATAAAGTCCCTGGCCTATACACCTCTGGCTATGGGACATCTGTCACTGATGCTTAGTATGAGAGCCACATGAAAGGAGGTTAAGCTGAGATAATTCCTCCATATCAGAAGTCTTTAGGTTACAAACCTGTGCATATTATCTTTATTTTCTCTGTTTTGTGTCCAATTCTTTCATCTTTTGTTGTACAGATTGTTCATACGGGCTTTTGCACATCTAAATTCCTTATTTTGTACTTTCTAGTATGTTTCTCTTCTGATTTCCTTTCTTAAAAAGTAGCTTTACTGAAAGGGCATAGCATGAGTCCTGAAGAATTTACCTGACTGCACCCAACATCTTTGACAAAAATAGAGTGGCCTAACACCTGACAGTATCCTGCCTTGAATTAGGTATTAGTTTAATCCACATGAGCATACACACACACACACACACACACACACACACACACACACACACACGCCCCTGTTAGTACTTCCTTTCTTTCCTGTAGCCTTTGAATGACCAATGTCACACTGAATTTTTGCCTATGTTTATGTTAAGTCATAGAGACTATTACTTAAGTATATATACGAATTCCTTTTATACTACATGACAGTTTTCAGTTTGGCTGTACCCTATAAATTCTTTTCTTACCTTTTCACTGTTCTATGCATTTTGTCACCTGAGATGTTCTGAGGTGATCTGTAGTAGTACCTAGATCATTTGTTGACTTTATTTTGCTCTTAGTCAACAACATATAGCTAGACTTTTGAGCTATAGTGCAGGAGTCCCCAGCCCTAGGGCTGCATACCAGTATGACTGTTAGGAACGGGGCTGCACAGCAAGAGGTGAGTGGCAGGTGAGTGAACTTCATCTGTATTTACAGTCACTTCCCAGTGCTCAATTATGGCCTGAGTTCCACCTCCAATCTATGGAAAATTATCTTCCATGAAACTGGTCCCTAGTGCCAAAAAGGCTGGGGACTGCTGCTATAGTTCACTATTGTTCTTCACACTCTAGCCCTTGAGTCTAACAAAGTGTAGTCACAAGAGGGATACCATAGAAAAAGTAATTGTTCTGTAAGAGGATGTATCAAGAGTTTTTGGGCTAAGGGAAAGTGGCCTGGACAATCTGTATTGTTAGCAAAAGCAACCTAACCTCAGCTTTACTTAAGTACTATTGCTTTGATATCTCTGAGACCATTTCTGACACTTATAAAAATGTGTTTAGTATAGAATGAACTCATGGCATATGTTAACCCTTATTTTAAAAGTTGTGAGTGACTCCAGCTGTCATCACAATGAGCCTTTAGACCTGAGAAGTACCTTATTCTGGAGGCTGATTTCTTCAGATACATCCAAGTATTCTTACATGTCTGTCACGTTGTCATGCTGTGGGGGCTTGTGTGTTGCTGTGATGCTGAAAGCTATGCTACCGATATTTAACATATCAGCAGGACCACCCATGGTGGACAGGTTTCAGCTGAGCTTCCAGACTAAGACAGACTAAAGAGAGGACCCATAAGCCCACTCCTGAAACAATTAACCATTGAAAACCCTATGAATAGCAGAGAGGCACTGTCCAATATAGTATCAGAAAATGATCCCCCCAGAGTGGGAGGCATTCAAGAAACTACTGGGGAAGAGTTGCCTCTTCAAAGCAGAGTTGATCTTAATGATGAGAATGAAGTAAAGCCCCTGGGATCTCCTTTTGCCAATGTGGTACAACTAAAAATGAGAAGAAGCATAGTGGGTGCAACAGTGGTATCTGGAATACTGGTGGCATAACTTTCAGCATCACAGCAACTTACAAGCCTCCATAGTAGGACAAGCTGACAGACAAGTTGGGAAGTCTGTACATATGTGAATATATTAGAAACACAGAGGAAGGGAGGCTAAGAGAAGGATAGAAAAAAGAGAGGGATGGAAACTAAATCTTACTTAAATGAAGAAAAAAATCCTATACATGAGTTGATACATAAAAATGCACAGTTACACTTAGTGAAGAAGGGATAATATAAGGAGGAGGGAGGGAACTAGCAAAGGGAAGGGAAAACTGAGGAAGATGGCATGAGGAGGAGAAACAATGTAAAGGGTTAAAGAGGGAGAAGATAACCTCAATGTAAACGATGCAACTTCATGAGTACATGGGAAAAATGGGGGAACATAACCCAAATATGCATGAGTTTTATTATAATTAGTCAAAAGGTTCCATAAATCTCATAAGCTGATAAAAGTGTAACCAAAAGTGATGTAAGAGTTGCATAATGGAAAAAGCAAAACGTTATATTACTGTGCTATATTACTCTGTACCCAACATTTACCAGTAAAGCAGCTGGGGTTTAAGTCAGTTGGTAGAGTGCTGCTTTGCACTCTGAGGATCTAGGTTTAATCCCCAGCACCACAAAAACAGGAGAAGGACATGGCAATCCACTCCTCAAGCAATCCCCAAACAACCAGCCATTGAAAACCCTATGAGGGTTGCTGAGTTGGACATGACTCAAGGGCACCTAACAACAACAACAACAACAACAACAACAACATATTTGTAAATAAATAAGTAAATGAGAGAGGGAGAAAAATGGAGGGGAGGAATGGGCTTAAGGATGGGGGTAGGAGGGAGAAGCAAGGGAATTAGGAGGGAATGAAGAAAGAAGGATTCTAGGAAAGGAGAAATAAGCGATACAGTAGGAAGATAGGTGGAGAGGCTGAGAGCACAGAATAGTGTCAGAGGACAGAAGAAGGGAAGCCCAGAGGAAGAGTGTGAGGAAGGATGGCAGGGGAGAAAGATGGGAGAGAGCTCCGAGAATAGAGGATGAAAGTTGAAGGGAAAAGCAACAGACAAAACATGCCTAATTTCCTTTTTTGCTATTTCTTTTCTTTCTTTCTTTCTCTTTCTTTTTTTTTCTTTTTTTTCTTTTTTTTGCTGTCCTGGGTGTTGGACCCAGGGCCTTGTGCTTGCATGCTTTGCAAGTGCTGGACCACTGAGCTGCACCCTCAGCCCAATTTTTGCTTTTTGAGACAGGGTCTCGCTAAGTTACACAGACTGCCTCTGGTCTCCAATTTGCTATCCTCCTGCCTCTGCCTCCCAAGTCGCTGGGATTACAGGCATGTGCCACCATGCCTGGCTGCTATTTCTTTTTGAGTTAGAGGTATTTAACAAAGTGACTACTATAGAATATTTCACTTTTTCTTTGCTTTTTTGTTTTCTTTCCAATTTTAGATATTGAACCCAGGGTCTTGTGCATTTTAGGCAGGTACTCTACCACTTAACTACTTCCCCAGAAAATGGTTTTTTTCTTTAACTCATTGAATTTCCTGATAAAGGCTTCTATTGATTGTTCATTTTTAATTAGATAGCTATTGTGGAACAAGATATTGTTTCTTTTTTTCTTTCAAACTTACTGAGTTACTTGATCGAAGATAGTCTTTTTGAGAGGATTGCAGCCTTTGACCTTTTGATGCTTTTGGAGTTTATTAGTACACCTGTAGTTGATTTTGACTTTTATTTTGAGGTAGTCACAAGAAAGAAATGAACTGAAAGTCAAGGATAACTAAGGAAGGAAGTTAATGCTGATTTTATCATGAATTTTCTTGTACCTCCCTATTTTTGGCCTACATTGGCAAGGAGAGAATAAGTACATGAAATAGTTACTTCAGCTTGTTAGTGACGACTGTGCAGGTGCCTTTACAAGAAGGAAAAATGAAAAATTATGCCGGGCGCGGTGGTTCATGCCTGTAATCCCAGCGGCTCGGTAGGAGGATCGCAAGTTTGAGACCAGAGGCAGTCTGTGTAATTTAGTGAGACCCTGTCTCAAAAAAGTTAAAAAAAAAAAAAAAAGGGCTGGGGTGTAGCTCAGTGGTCCAGTACTTGCAAAGCATGCAAGCGCAAGGCCCTGGGTTCAACCCCTAGTACTGGAAAAAAAAAAAAAAAAGAAAAAAAGAAAAAATAAACATTACATGTGAATTCAATGATAGAGTTTTTTTCTTGCTTGTCAATCAAAGAATTATGGCTTGATCTCAGTCATTGTTTTCTAGATGTACAAAGAATCTTAGTACTACTGAATCCTAGGCAGAAAAGAAATGCCTTGACAAGGGTTTACTGCTATGAAATCTGTGTATTGACTTTTTTGTTGTTGTTATATTAGTTGTATGCATTTAAATATTTATAAAAACATTGTTGAATATCTGCGATACCATGTAAAATGTGTGTTTTTGCCTCTAAAATATTTTTATTTCTTAGGGCTTCTGTATGTAATGTACTGTTGACATGCTGCAAAGATAATGTGTGTCGTCTTTGGGTAGAAACATTTTTACCAAATGATTGTTTGCTGTATGGAGGTGACTGCAACCACTGGTCTGAACCAATTACTTTAACAAATAACTTTAAGAGAAATGCTTCCAGTAAAGAACGAGTTCAAAATGCCCTAGAAGTAAGTATTCTTGTTATGTTATTTCCTGCAACTTTTAAAGCCTCTTGTACATTGCTCTTTGTTGTAATACAGTAAGATTATGAGAAATCTATGTCTTAGGAAAATAATTCTCAGAACTTTTTATCTTGTTCAAAAATATAGTTAAGGATTTTGTCTACCACATTAAACTATAATTATGAAGTTAATCTTAGCTTAATCAATGACAATGAAAGGATGATTAACTTAGCCAATGTAACATAAAATTAAATCAAAATCTGCGAATGCATAGATTTGATTGTAAAAGTGTATTTTTTTGGAACCTAGGGTGAACTAGTCTTCTGTTCCACTATTTATTGTCTTTAGTCTCACCAGAACTTGGAGTTGTTATTTTATTGATTAATGTTAAAAGTAGCTGGGCGGGGTAGCACATGCGTGTAATCCCAGCGATTTGGGAGGCAGCAGCAGGAGGATCCCAAGTTCCAGATGAGAGGCAGTCTGCATAACTTAGTGAGACCCTGTCTCAAAAAGTACAAAAATGGACTGAGGGTGCAGCTCAGTGGTACAACACTTGCAAAGCATGCAAGTGCGAGGCCCTGGGTTCAACCCCCAGTACCACCAAAAAAAAAAGAAAAAAAAAAAAAAGTAAAAGCCAATTTTTCATGTTAGGACTAATTGGAGATTAGTAGTACAGACCCTTTTTACTATTTCTTAATATTGAAAACAGGAAGTAATTGAAAATAATTTCTTGAATCATTTGTATGATTATGGAGCAAGTATTTTTCAAATTTGAATAGTATTTTAATGACTCAGAATATACTTAACTGTATATTTCATTGTGTACTCAACAACATATATAAAGTTTATGTGTAATAATAGCTAAAACAATCTGAAGAGTTGCTCTGCTTTTAGTTCTCCTTATTAGCTAGATGGGCTTGGGTTTGACATAAACTATCTTATAGGATGAAAGTTAAGAATGACAGTATTTGCATTGGATGCCTCACGGGATCAGATGAAATATTGTCTCTGTAAAAATGCTTTATAAATTATGAAATATCATGTATAATGTTAATATTCAGTACTTCATGGTCACAGGAAATAAATTGTAGATAAAGAGAACAAGATACAGAGAGACATAATTTTTAACAAATATATTATTGGAATTTTTTGTTAACTTTTAAATTCAGGAAATTAATTTTAAGAAAATAATCCAAATAAAAATTCTCAAGTATTGCATGAAGCTTTTAAAAGTGGAGCTCAGCCTCTTTAAGTTCTAACTTCATTCTTCAAGATTCAAAGTTGCTATTCAAAAATATTTCAAGGTATTTTTATATATAAAATTATCTGAAATAGAATGTATATAACTTTTAACAATTATTATGTAGCCTACATTTATATAGAGCTGGGATTTAGCTCAGTTGGTAGAGTGCTGCTCCACAGTCTCTGAGGTCCCGGGTTCAATTCCCAGCACCACAAAAACAGGAGAAGGTTGTGGCAATCCACACCCAAGGCAATCCCAAAACAATCAGCCATTGAAAACCCTATAAGGTCCTCTATGAGTCAGACATGACTTGACTTGAGGGTACTTAACAACAACAACAACAACAACAATATTGTTTGCCTGTAGCTGTAGCACTGTGGCGTCTGATCCTGTCAGATCTTGGAAGCTAAGTAGGGTTGTGCCTGCTTAGTACTTGGATGGGAGACCACCTGGGAACACCAGGTGCTGTAGGCTTGGGAGAAGGACCTGGCAGTCCATTCTCCAAAACAATCAGCCATTGAAAACCCTATGAATAGCAAAGAAGCACTGAAAATAGTGTTTTGCCTGTTTTACGTAGGGTTGCTGTGGGTTGGATCCCAACTCGACAACACCTAACAACAACACTTATATGACTCAACAAATAGGTATTCATTTTATTTTACACAGGTAAATCTGAGACATTTCCGTAGAGGTCGAAGGAGATCACTTGCACTTGTAGCACATACTGGCTATTTGCCTCATCAACAGGATCCTCATCACGTTCACAGGAACACCCCATTGCATGCCAATGCACTTTGCCACTTTCATATTGCAGCCAGCATCAACCCAGCCACAGGTAATAAAGCATAACTCAAAAACATGTTTTTGAAATTGAGTAGATCTTACAGCACGTGAACTATACTTTTAGTTTTTAAATGTGTAAAATATAACGGTGACTTTCTTAGCCAATTTTTTGTTGTAGCCAATTCACTGGTTTCTTTTTATTTGCATTTTAAGGCAATGATTTGGTTTATGATACAAGATCTTGATAAGCCTTTGAGATCCATTGTTTATTCAAAAGTTCACATTTGAGCTATTATATAGTAGAGGTTAGTGCCATGGTATAGTTGTTAAAATAAAGCCACTATGTTGTTACCTAATCTTTGGAGCTATTTCATAAAGAGATAAGAAATATATAAAAGTTATAACTGGAAGAATTAAGAGCTTTATAAGTGAAATATATATTATTAATCTGAAAGATCTAGACTGTGTCTACCTGTAAACTTAGAGATTTAAGTGCTTATCAATTTAGTAAATATTTTATGTGAGTATAAAAACCAGTGGCCACAATTGACATTTTTAAATGGAATCTTAGACTATTACTTTAATAAACTTAAAGATAATATTTGCACATGATTAATGCCATCTGAACACAAAGTGGAAAGTAAAAGCCTCCATTCCCCTCTGCCCCATCTTATCCCTCTCCTTAGAAGATAACTATTTCTTATGAGGTTTTGTATATTATGGAGTATTCTTAAGCATCAGTTAAGTATAACCTATATCTGTAGAGCTAGAAATTACTATATTGGAATGACTTTTTAGATCCCATATTTCTTACTCAAAGCCCAGCTCTTAGATTTGGTTTCACTTATTTCCCAAGGAAACATAGCAATGAGTATGGCCCGTTGGTTACTTAAATGGAATTTTATCCATCAAAGTGAGAAGGACTTTGCTAAGTCAAAGTGGACTTACATGTAGTAGGGATGAAAAGTCTTTTTTGATCTTCCTACTATTTATTTGGTTGACAATAATCCTACCTCTAAAAGTGTCCATGAGCCAAGAAAATGTAATGAGCAATTATTGAATTGTCTTTATTAAAAAACTTTTATAGTCTTGGAAAAGATCATCACCTTTTTCAAAAACCAATACTGGCAGTGATGGGGTTTTTTTTAGGTCATTGGAATAGTTTTGAAGGTCCTTGCTATCTAAAGGGCAGAATTGAGCTAGGGGGATGTAGCTTAGTGGTGAAGTGTTTACCTGGTCATGTGAGGCCCTGAGTGTGATTCCCCAGAACCTCAAAATATAAAATAAATGGCAATATTGTGAGAATAAAGAAAGCTTGAATTCTCACATTTATGGCAAAGGCCTGTGTGATTACTGAGAACGGAATCATAAATTCCAGTGTGGCCTCGCTTTGACTAGCTTCCAGTAAGGAAATCTCTAAACTTTTGTTTAGATAGTAGGTTACTAAGAAAAATGTAGAGCAAATCCAAACAAGATACTACTATTAGCAGCTAGATTGGACTATAGAAAATTCCTTCTAAATTTGGACTTTTGGAAGACTTTATAGATGCTACATTTCTTACTCAAAGCACAGCTCTTAGATTTGGTTTCTCTTATTTCGCATCACTAGAAATAGCCATAGGAGGGGAGCTTGTAAGAAGATGTTCTGTCAGTTGTAGTTGTTATACCCTGTCTGTGAAGATTTCTTATAAAAATAGCACTAATCAAATTCTTTGAGGTAAAGACACGGAAGAGGTTGGCATTTTCTTTTAGTTAGAATGCTTTTGCTAAAAGCCAGTGTTATCCCCTCTGTCTTGTGTACTTAACATCTGTGCCTCTGGTCTACCAAAGTCATTGCTAATCTCATCTGGGTTGACTATAAGTCAGATGTCTGCAGCTGTACCACTGTGGCATCTGATCCCATCAGATCTCAGAAGCTAAGCAGGATCAGGCCTGGTTAGCGCTTAGATGGGAGACCACCTGGGAACACCAGGCGCTTTAAATGGGAGAAGGACCCGGCAACCCACTCCCCAAAAAAGAAAAAAAATGTCCGCTATTGAAAACCCAATAAATAGCAGAGAAGCGCTGATGATAGTATTTTGCCTGTTATATGTGGAGTTGCTATGAGTTGGACACTGACTCAATGGCACTTAAGAACAACAACAACAACAACAACAACAACATAAATCAGATAGGAAAAAATCTTATCCATGGCTTCCTTGAGGTTCTCTTTCAATCACTGGCTCTACTGTGTATCTACCCAGGAACAATGGGATTGGCAGTTCAGCCCTTCCAGGGTTTTATTGAGTGCTTATTCTATACCAATGTAGAAATTAGAAATACTGGTAAGAATTAGAGATACAATACCAATCAAAACAGGTGTCATGCTGCTGTCCTGAAGTATATAATCAATTAGGGGTAGATAAATATTAAATAATTATATAAAGAAATATATGGGTAATAAACAGAAACTCTTGAATTTGATATGTTAAAACTTGGCACTAATAGAAGGGACAGGGGAAGGGTTCCTTTATCCTTTCCTTTACCATTTATCTTCCATAATGTTCTTTTTCTTGGTGTCTAACAGTAGACACATTGTTTGAACAGATAATTCAATCAGTGTTTTATTTGTTAAAAGACTTATTTTGGAGAGAATTATTTATATCCCGTGAATCCATTCCAGCCCTTTTAGTTCTGCACATGATAGGATGATCTAGATTTGATTTACTGTGATAAACCTGAATTTTTATTTACTTCTATTAATTAGGGATTATCATTTGTAAGAACTGACCGGTTTGTACTTTAGTATACTTAGTTTATCAATTACAAAAAATAAAACCAAAGGTCAATTTTTGCTTAGCTGAGATGATCTATCTTGAATGCTTTTCTTTAGCATTGGAAGAGAACCTCAATTTCATACCTTTTACCTTCAATCTTGATGCTAATAAATAAGCAATATCCAACTTAGAATTAGATAGGTAGATCATTAAAGAAGTTAATATGTCCCTCTGTTTAAAACATTACTATTGAGATGTGTATGTCAGTAGTTCCTTTGATGTTAATGATGATGGTAATTTTTACTGTAAATCAGGTTAAAGTATGCTTTTTACCAAAATTTATGATAAATTAAGAAAAAAAATTTTTGGTACTTGAGAGTTGAACCCAGGGCCTCACACATACTTTGCAAATGCTCTACCACTAAATGGACCCTCAATCCATTTTCTATTTTTTATTTTGAATAAGCATCTTAATAGTTGCACAGGCTGCCACTGGCCCCAAACTTGCAATCTTCCTGCCTCTGTGCCTGGCTAAATTAAGACATGTTTCTTTATGAGAGTATTTTTTAGGAT
Source organism: Pedetes capensis (assembly GCA_007922755.1). Classification (NCBI taxonomy): domain Eukaryota; kingdom Metazoa; phylum Chordata; class Mammalia; order Rodentia; family Pedetidae; genus Pedetes; species Pedetes capensis. Next base: position 83,628 of record VMDO01007084.1, on the reverse strand, counting down.
TGAAGAAAACATGGATAGTTAAATAAATTATACTATATGGCCTATCTGGGCTTTAGCTCAGTTGGTAGAGCGCTGCGCTGCAGTCTCTGAGGTCATGAGTTCAATTCCCAGCACCCCCAAAATGGGAGAAGGGCATGGCAATCCACTCCTGAGGCAATCCTGAAACAGTCAACCATTGAAAACCTGTGAGGATCACTATGAGTTGGACATGACTCGACGGCACCTAACAACAACAACAACAACAACATATGACCTAGAATATATAATTTTTTCTCCTGCCTAATAATTATGTTAAATTTTCCAGCCATGCATCTTGGCCCATGCCTATACTCCCAGGATCTTGAGGGTGAGGTAGGAGGATTGAGAGTTTGAGGCCAGAAGCAGCCTGTGCAATTTAGTGAGACCCTGCCTCAAAATAAAGAATATAAAAGGGGCTGAGGGTACAGGGCAGTGGTAGAGCACTTGCCTAGCATGTGCCATCCCTGGGTTCAACCCTGCACTACCGCATTAAAAAAAAACAACCACCTAATTCTGTTATAATTAATAATTATGGCAACGGTTATTATATTAGAAAACTTATTTATAGGTTGTTGTTAGATGCCTTCGTGTTGGATCCAACTCAGAGCGACTCCATGTACAATGGAACGAAACACTTCGCCAAGTGGCACTATGTCAGTGCTTCTCTTCTATCTATGGGGTTTTCAATGACTGACTGTTCCAGGATTGCTTTGGGAGTTGGCTGCCATGTCCTTCTCCCATTTCTCTTCTGCTGGAAATTGAACCCAGGGCTTCAGAGAATTCAGAGCAGCACTCTAACAACTGAGCTAAACCCCATCCCTATTTATAGGTTAAGTAAAATATATTTTAGAAGTTTAAAGATAAATGTAATATTATAAATTTGTCCAGGTCTATAGAATGTACAATACCAAGAGTGAATCTGAGGGGAAGCTATGGATTCTGGATGGTAGTGATTTGTCAGTGTATATAACAAATGCACTCCTTTGGTGGTACATATTGATAATGAAGGAGACTGTGCATATGTAGGAACTAAAGGTATATGACTATTTCTGTACCTTTTTCTGTTTTGTTATGCATCTAAAATTGCTCTAAAAACAATCTATTAAAAAATCCTTAAAATAGAATTAATTGGTGAAATCTTCCTCAAACAAAAGGTAAGTGTGTAATAATCAAAACAGGAGATGTGAATGCTTTGTAAGGTAGAAATAATAAAAATTTTAATATTATGATTTTTTTTATAGACATTCCACTTCTTCCATCTATTACATCTCTGAGTTTAGGTGAAAATGAAGAGAAGAGTGGACCTTTTGTGGTACACTGGTTAAACAATAAAGAGCTGCATTTTACTTTGTCCATGGAAGTCTTTTTACAGCAACTTAGAAAAAGTTTTGAACAACCATCTTCTGAAGCCAGTGTAGAAGACTGTAATCAAGCTGACATCAAATCTGATGATGGTAAAGTTTTAAGAAAAATGAAAAATTTTAAATTTTGTTGAAAATAGCAAGTTTTTTATATTAGGGTAAAACTAGCTATTGTCAAAAACAAAATTCCAAAATTGCAATGACATGATGCAAATGTGGACCAACTCATTTAGTAATCTGTTATAGATGTTCCTGTCCCACATATCATTCTTCCATGTCATGATTTAAGAACTCATCTTTCTCTGTTCTTATGGTTTTGTGAGCCCCTAGAACCTTGCTACTTAAAAGGACTATCTGTGAGACTAGCAGCATCAGCGTTATTGGCAACTTGTTAGAAATGCTTAATTTCAGGCTGCACACAGAACTATCTAACCAGAATCTGAAATGAATGAAATTTCCAGGTGATTTGTATTTACATTGAAGTTGAAAAGCGTTATGTGTAGGGCCTTAAAGTCTTTTGCATTCAGCCAGTAGTTGGAGAGGATGGGGAAGAGAGAGGAGAAGTGAAAAGAGAAGAAAAAACTGTTTCACAGTCTTGACTCAGAATTGACACATATCAAGTCCACACTCATTCTATTGGCAAGAAATAGTCATAGGTTCCCATGTAGTCCCTGACTGGATAGCTATTATATACTAAGGATTGTTGTTGTTGTTGTTAGGTGCCATCGAGTTGGTATCCGACTCATAGCGACCCTCTGTACAACAGGGGAAACACTATCGTCAGTGCCTCTCTGCTGTTCATAGGGTTTTCAATGGCAGATTGATTTTTGGGAGGGGGTTGCCAGGTCCTTCTCCCAAGCCTACAGCTTCTGGTGTTCCCAGGCGGTCTCCCATCCAGGTACTAACCAGGCCCGACCCTGCTTAGCTTCCGAGATCTGACGGGATCGGATGCCACAGGGCTATAGTTGCAGGCATACTAAGTATTAGGAGTACTAAATACATTGTGGTGTGTTGCTAGCCATCTCTACTACTGTTTATGGTTCGTAAATGAGTTTGTTTTTTAAAAAGTTTATCTTTTTCAGTGCTGAGAATTGAACCTAAGTCCTCGCACATGCTAGGCAAGTGCTTACCACTGAACTATATCCCAAGCCCCAAAAGTTTTGTTTTAACAACAAAATTTTACATGATAGTAAAAAAACAAAAACAAAACAACAAAAGAAAAAAACAAACAGAAATAGTAGACAAATTTTCCCATTATTGTCTTTCCAGATTGATTATTATTTTAAGTGTTCATATAAACACATATATAATTTTTTTAAAATTGTACCATGGCTGCTATTTTTAAAAACAAAAATGTTTTGCAACTTGTTTTAATTTAATAATGGAAATTTTTCCTTCTCATTATTTTTAGTATTTTATGTCTAAGAGGAACCTTTAACAATTCCTTTATTGATAGATATTTAAATAGTTGTAAATAGGTTTTTCACTATACTAATAGTTGTGCCATGACATATCTTTTCATGTTCATGTGAATTTTTCTATAACATAGATTCCTAGATGTGGAACTACCAAGAAATTTATAGATTTTAAATAGCAATAGCTTCTGACAAATTGCCCCGAAGTAGTCTTTTACCAGTTTATACTTCCTGTGAGGGCTGGGGTTTAGCTCAGCTCCTCCACAGTCTCTGAGGGCTCCCATTCTAGCCCCAGCATAGCACAAAATGGAGAAAGACATAGCAACCCACTTCTGAAGCAATCCGGAAACAATCAGCCATTGAAAACCCTGTGATGATCCATATGACTCAGACCCAACTCAGTGGCACTTAACAACAACAACATACTTCCTATAAGTGTATCCAGTTATCCTTTTTTTCACATCCTGTAAACATTGAATCTTTTTATCGTGTTACTTTTTTGCCAGTTGATAAGGGGAAAATGCTGTCTTCTTTTACTTTGTATTTTCTTGATGCAAATTGAACAGAATGAATTTCTTTTTATGTTTTAGTACTTCTTTGGCTGGATTTTTATGCCCTTAATTTTCTTCTTGATTTGTATGTCTTGTCTTGTTTTAATCTGGTAAACAGTCAAAGCCTTTTTTTTTTTTTTTTTTTTTTTTTTTTTTTTTTTTTTTTTTTTTTTTTTTTTTTTTTTTTTTTTTTTTTTTTTTTTTTTTTTTTTTTTTTTTTTTTTTTTTTTTTTTTTTTTTTTTTCTTTTTTTTTTTTTTTTTTTTTTTTGGTACTGGGAAGTTGAACCCAAGGCCTCATGCATGCTTTGCATGAAATCTACAACTGAGCTGCACCTTCACCCATTTTTACTTTTTATTTTGAGACAGGTCCCCCTAAATTATGCAGGCTGCCTCTGACTTCAAACTTGCAATCTCCTGGCCTCGACGTCCCCAGTCTGTGGGATTACAGGAGTAGAGTGCCTGGCATCAAACAGTTTTTTAAGGGCCCCTTTAAGAAAGACTCTGTATTCCTGACCAAGAGTAGAAGGGAAAGTGTAGGGGTGAGGATTTTGGAAATAGGTAAGAATATAAATTTTTACCTGTTACTGATACAAATAACTTATATACAAATTTATTTTTAATTACTGATGTGTTAAAGAAAATCTGGAAATTAGGCCCTATAAATGTATTTCTTTAAAATGATTGTTGTAACATGTCATGTCAGTTGTAAGTGTACACACATAGAGAATAATTAGTGTAGCATCTTCAGGTTTGGATATATCTCTACTGTGAAGAAATTACAAATAGCTTATTTAAAAAATTCAATCCCAGAATTATTGTTCCAGTTCCAACTCTCATTTTACCATGAGAAAATCTGAAGTCCAGAGAAGTAGTATAGCTTCATGGAGCTTAATGAGTGGTTAATTATAGAATATCTTGGTGTAAAAACCAGTTAACCTGTTTTCCAGTTCGATATTTATTCTTCTACCAATAGAAGTCAGTAATCCTTTGACTCAGTGCAGAAGGCTTTGTGATTAAGTTGTTAACTCCAGAGGTTTTATATTCCTGGAACAAGATATTTTTACACAATAGCTCATTTCTTATTTGTATGAATACTGTTGTTTTTTAAATTTGTAGTTATAACTTCGTTGTACTTACTTGGTTCATGAACTCTTTTGCTTATAGAAATAGATGATGTTGCTGAATATCTAAAAATAAACCAGGAAAAGAAGGAATTGGGTGAAAATAAAATGGTACCAAATACCAGTTTTGCACCATTACCATCAGCTGCCATTGATCATCAGATTGAAGTACTTCTGTCTGAATGGAGTAAAAATGCAGACATGCTTTTCAGTATTCATCCCATGGATGGCTCTTTACTAGTTTGGCATGTAGACTGGCTGGATGAATACCAGCCTGGTATGTTTCGTCAAGTACAGGTACTATTATTTTGATCTCTGGAGAGTTATTTCTTTTTTATGTAAATACTATTGGTAATATCTCTTTATATAATTTTGTATGTTCTAATGCTTGCTTTCTTAATTCTAGGTGTCCTTTGTTTCCAGGATTCCTGTAGCTTTCCCCACAGGTGATGCGAACTCTCTCTGTAAAAGCATAGTGATGTATGCCTGTACCAAGAATGTGGACTTGGCTATTCAGCAAGGGAAACAAAAACCTTCCAGCCTCACTCGTTCCACGTCAATGCTTATTTCTTCTGGTCACAATAAATCATCTAATAGTTTAAAATTAAGTATTTTTACCCCTAATGTTATGATGATTTCAAAGCATGCTGATGGTTCTCTCAATCAGTGGCTGGTCAGCTTTGCTGAAGAGTCAGCTTTTTCTACAGTTCTTAGTATTTCTCACAAATCCAGATACTGTGGTCATCGTTTTCATCTTAATGATTTAGCTTGCCACTCAGTATTACCATTATTACTGACAACATCACACCATAATGCATTAAGGACACCAGATGTTGATAACCAAAAACAACCTCATGATACTGTAAATATTGAAGAATGTTCTTTGATACAACAAAATAAAAGCACCATTGATGTGGCATTTCAGGATCCTAATGCAGTCTATAGTGAGCTTATTCTTTGGAGGGTTGATCCTGTTGGGCCATTATCTTTCTCTGGAGGAGTATCTGAGCTTGCCCGGATTAATTCTCTTCATGTTTCTGCCTTTTCCAACGTGGCATGGCTCCCTACTCTTATACCCAGTTACTGTTTAGGTAAGTATTCTGATTTTTATTTCAGTAATACAAATTTTCTGATATTATCACTGAAAGATTAAAGTTAAGCGTTTGTAAATGCTTTCTAGGTGCATACTGCAACTCTCCTAGTGCGTGCTTTGTAGCTAGTGATGGACAATATCTGAGGTTATATGAAGCAGTTATTGATGCCAAGAAACTTTTATATGAGCTGTCCAACCCTGAAATTTCTGTAAGTACTGCATTTTAAAAACAGTTTCAGTATTTAATTTGTTTTTTAGGCACTTAGTCTATATTTATTGGACGTGTTCTAAAATTGTCACATATAATTTGTGATAAGCATGCGTATCTTTGTTATTTTGTTTTTTCACATTAGTATGGTATCCTTATAGTGATTCTAAGCTAAAGAAACCATTTCATTCATTCAAAAAGTAGAGCCTAGGCTTTGGGTGTAACTTAGTGGTAATACTATATGCATGAGGTCCTAGGTTCAGTCTCAGGCAACAACAAGAACAAAAGGTAGAGTCTAGTCTCCTACATTATGTGTTTCTTTAACACTTCTGTCATCATAGATAAATGAGGACTACTGGCAGTATAGTGTAGAACTTATGTTGGTTCCTCTGTAGGTTTTTTTTTCCCTAGGTAAGGGGAACTAGAATAATAGCAATAGAACTTTAATCTTAGCTGCGAAAACAAAAAGCCCTCAGCTTTGTTGCAGCTCGGGCAGGACTCCTTTCATTATCTTTGCAACATTTTTGCCTTATAAAAAATTTGTACTTCTTCCTGTGCCTACAAATAGCACCCTACCAACTGCATTGTCTCTCAGCACCTCTAGAAAGGAAGCTTTTTTTTTTTTTTTTTTTTTTTTTTTTTTTTTTTTTTTTTTTTTTTTTTTTTTTTTTTTTTTTTTTTTTTTTTTTTTTTAGTAGTGTTTTTTGTTTTTGTTTTTGAGAAATAGCCTCACTATGTAGCCCGGGGGCTGGGATTTAGCTCAGTGGGTAGAGTGCTGCGCTGCAGTCTCTGAGGTCCCGAGTTCAATTCCCAGCACCACAAAAATGGGAGAAGGACCTGGCAATCCACTCCCAAGGCAATCCCGAAATGGTCAGCCATTGAAAACCCTATGAGGGTCTCTATGAGTCGGATACCGACTTGACGGCACCTAACAACAACAACAACAACAATGTAGCCCAGGCTAGCCTTGAACTCACAGTCTTCCTCTCTTACCTCCCCATGACTGGAATTACAGGCATGTACCCTGGCTGGTTTTGGTGTTTTTTAAAAAACTATCTCCTAAAATGGCTTTTAGCTATACTTGAGCTTCTTGCTTAGGAGAATTAAGCCATCTTTCCAAATAACCAACTTAGTGTTTTTATTAGTGCCCAAGTTACAGAGTTGCATAGAGTCAGTGATTTGTTCCAATAATTTTTCCATAAGTTATTATTTTTTTCTTTTTTTAAACTCAAAGTTTTGAACTTTATTAGGAAGCTGAAGATAAACACTAAATGATTTTGTACCTGAGGGACCTGATCAATTGATATTTTTGAAATAATGTATCCAAGTATGCATGATATCTCAAAGCTAAAAATAATCTAGAATTCCACTAATTATATAATGAATAAATAAAGTGTAGAATATTCACATAATTGATCTTTATACGGCAGAAGAAATTAGTAAACTAGCTGGGCGTGGTGGCGCACGTCTGTAATCCCAGCGGTTTGGGAGGCGGAGACAGGAAGATTGCAAGTTTGAGACTAGAGGAAGTCTATGTAACTTAGTGAGACCCTGTCTCAGGAAGTAAGGAAAAAAAATAATAAAAGGGCTGGGGGTGCAGCTCAGTGGTCCAGCACTTGCAAAGCATGCAGGCGTGAGGCCCCGGGATCAACCCCCAGTACCACAAAAAAAAAAAAGAAAGAAATTAGTAAACTACCTGTAGATGAATACAAAACCATTTTGTTTAGCACAACAATAACAAAAAATGGTTGAATCAATTTCCTATGTAATGTTTTCTAGTTTATAAGGAAAGTTGTGCATTTTTTTTCTTTTTCTCCTTTTATTAGTAAATGATGATGAGATACAGAGTAATACAGCCATGGATTTTTCCATTATGGATCCTTTACTTCAGTTCTAGCAACACTTTCATGGAACCAGTCCATAAGATATTTTTAATGCATGATTTTGTAGAACACAAAGTTTTCCAAAATACATATATAGTGTTACAGTAGAAACAACTATATTTACTGAATGTCTTCTATTTATCAGACATTGTTTAAGTGCTTGGAATTTAGGTGTAAAAAATCCATACCATAGAGCCTGTATAGTAAGCAAAATGAGGGAAAAAACAGATAAAAATATACTAATAACCAAATACTATGGAGAGAAACATTGATACAAAAGAAGTAGGGAGTGCCAAATAAGCTTTTGATTAGGGGAAATCATTACAGAAAAGATGTCCTTTGAGTAAAGGCCTGAGGAGATAAGATAGATAGGAATGTGGATAAAGAGTGATCCAGGAAGAAGGGTGGCCAGTTCAGAGAACCTGAGGCCAGTGCATATTGGTTACATAAAGGAACACCAAGGAGATTACTGTGGCTGGACCAGAAGAAGCAAGGTAGAGATTAGTCAGTACAAAATCAGAAAGTTAGCCTGGCCAGGTCACATAAAGTCTCATAGTCCATTGTGGTAAATTTCATTTTTACTCTAAATAGCATGGAAACCATTGAAGAGAATGATAGTGTGATGTGATTTGACTTAGGGTTTAAATGGGTCACTCTGATAGCTATATAGGTTATATGTGGGAAGCAGAAGTGGAATCAAATAGGCCAATTTAGGAAGCTATTGCAGTATTCTAGGAAAGAGACAGAGTCTTAGAATGCTAGCAAGTGTTAACAAGAATAGGTGATAAGAACTGATGAACTTCCGGAGGTGTTTTGAGTATTGCATAGTCAGAATTAGACTAAATTTTTGGATGTGTGTTAGAAAAAAATAGAATGACACCTATAATTGTGTGTGAACATTAGGTAAAATAGGATTGTCATGAGTTGAAATGAGGAACGATGTAAAATTAGCGGGTGTTTAAGGGAAGGGGAATTCGAGAGCCTGGCATTAGACATGTTCATTTTGAGGTGCCTGTTTGACATTCATACACCGAAGTAAGCTGTTCTGTGGAGTTTAGAGGGAGATGTGGCCTGAAGATATAAAGTAAGGAGTTGTCAGCAGGTAAATTTAAAGTTGTAGAGGTAGATGAGATTGTGGAGGGAGGAAATATAGTTGGAAAATCTGAATGATAGAAGTATTGAACACTGTAGCATTATAGTTAAAAAGCAGGGTGAATGGTATTTGCTAGAAGCCAAATGAAGAAGTATTTTGAGGGAGGAGTGATCACCAGGATCAAATGCTGCTTATAGATCAAGTATGATGAAGATTGAGAATTGACTGCTGAATTTAGCAATGTGACCTTGACTAGAGCAGTCAGGACATATGTGACTCAAGAAATCAGCATATATCATTAGTGTGCTAACATATTTCTTTAGCTCTATCTTTCCCACCTGAAAATTAATATTTAAAAAGCACTCTTTCTTAGAACATATCCAGGAGGTTAAAGCTAGTCTTTTACATTTATATATATAAAAAATATTTTCTCCTTAGCAGTTACCAAATATTGGTGTTTTTTTTCCCTCTGTACCAATTGACCTATAACTCTTATTCACTCATATGTTATTCCTACTGTGATAAAATTCTATAATGTTTATAATTGAAAGGAACTATATTTAGCCCCACTTGAACTTTATTATTATTTGTTATGTCTAAAATTTCTCTTAATTATGCTCTTAATACTTTTCATTATTTACTAAAGGAGATAATCAATTTTTTAAAAAACAGAAATATGTTGGTGAAGTGTTTAACATCGTCAGTCAACAATCAACAGCCAGGCCAGGATGCATTATTGCATTAGATTCCATTACCAAACTTGTAAGTATTATTTTTCTACTACATAGCATTAGGTAGATAACACATATGTCAACTTATATTGGTATTTATTTACATTCAGGATGGCAGAAAAACCCAGCTACTTCATGTTTTTCAAGAAGATTTTATTTTGAATAACCTTGAGAAGAAAAGTCTGAGAAAAGACATTTCATCTGAGGCAGGTAAAAAGTAATTTTTATGTAATGAGAAATATTATGTAGTCAGTTAATGAAGATGAATTGATGTTTTAAATTACATTTCAAGTTAAAATTTTTCTTTGTACACTTGTCATATTTTTATCATAAATAATGCTCCCTTTTTATTCTTTTTAGTTATTTGAATTGAGGTCTTACTGTATAGCTCAGGCTGGTCTTGAACTCCTGGGCTCAAGTGATCCTCCTGCCTCAGCCTTCTGAGTCAGTGAGACTACTAGTACATACCACTTCTTCCAGCTTATCTTTTTATTCTTAACCAGCAAATGGAAAAAATAAATTATGGTCACTAAAATCTTATAAAGCAACTACATGGTATATCATTTATCAAGTCAGTTTACCAAGTCACAAATAGTACTCACTACATTGTTTATTTGTTCCAGATTTAATTGTCTTATACATTGTTTTTTCTTCTTCCTTTCCTATTTTTTTCGTCTGTTGAAAATTTTTTCTCTAAAAATAAAGTTATTTTAACTTGGTATATTTAGTATGTCTTCTCATTTATCTATATTGATATTGAAAAATATCACTTGTGCCAACAGGCAGCTCACCTAATGGATTTTCTGAAAAGTTCTACCTAGTTGTAATAGAGTGTACTCAAGATAACCGTTCACTATTACGCATGTGGAATCTGCATTTGAAGTCAATTCCTGTCTCATTGGGTGAGTCATCTTTTTTAGTTTCTTTAAGCCTAAATATTAACAAATTACATATGATTGGACAATTTAGAGCATATTTCTTAAAGCCATTCTTATATGGAGGCAATAATTATAGTTTATTTAATACAAGAAACAAAATGATTTTTTTTCGTTTTCTTGCTGTAAATACAGTAATCCTATTAACATATCTATAGTTTTATCTTTTATAAGTCAGCTTTGGATTTTAAAAGTAGCAATTGTAATATTTATAGGTCTTCCTTCCAATTTTATTATTCTTTTCTTATGTTTTATAGATGAAAGTGTAGATACAAAAATGTCTGAAGTAGCTTGGACACCAGAAGGACATTATTCTTCTCCAGACAAGATCCTGTCTCCTTTTTCACAGAAGTATCAAGCTTGCAGAGCAAATCTCCAGAGTACCAGCAAGTTGTCTCTGTTCTCTGAAATGGTGTATAGCCAGGAATTGCATTTGCCAGAAGGAGTTGAGATAATAAGTGTTAAGCCTTCAGCAGGTTTGTAAATTTTATTGGAAAAGAGTAAGCTAACTTTGTAACTCATCAGTGTTTACCAGGTATTTAAAAGTAAGTATTGCAACTACCTCTGAAAACCATACAGAAGCAGAAATGGAAATAATTATATTTAAGTACACTAAAATGATCACTTAGATTTTTCATTATGTTTTTAGATTACTGTGACATTTGTAAGCTGTAGTCTTAAATATTGATTTCTTAAAAAAAATCATTCTCCTTTTGGGAAAACAAAGTGAAAATTTCTAGAGTGAAGATGGTAAATAAGTTGTACCCTATTTGCCAACTTTGATAGCGTTGATAATCGTTGCCTGAAGCCATGTGCTGAGGGGAATTGAATGTGTGGTTCCTGATGTATATTTATCCTTACTCTAAGGGAATGGTTTTCAAAATGTGGTCTCCAGATCACCAGCATCAGCCTCCTTTGAACTTTTTCGGAATGAAATTTCTTGGGTCACACCCAAGTTACTAATTCATGATAGGGCCTAATGATCTGGCTTAATAAACCTTCCAGGTAATTTTCATGCACATCTATGAAGAATACTAAGATAGCTGGGTGTCATGACAAATGCCTGTAATCCTAGCTACTTGAGAGGCTGAGGCAGGAGGATTACCTGTTTGAGGCTTGAGGCAGCCTGTAACTTAATGAGACCTGTCTCAAAATTAAAAATTAAAAAGGGGCTAGGGGTACAGCTCAGTGATAGAGTACTTCTATAGCATGTGTGAGACCCTGGGTTAAACTCCCTGAAATTGCACAAAACAAAACAAAAGAATACCATGACAAAAGTAAAAGTCCTTATTTTTTTGTTTGTTTTTACTTTTAATTTTGTTTTTATTTTTTGTGATAAGGTCTTATATGTTGTCTAGGCTGGTCTCAAACTCCCAGACTCAAGCAGTACTCAGGCATCAGCCTCCCAGGTGCTGAGACTACAGGCATGAACCACCATGCTTGGCTGTAAAACTCTATTTTTTAAATCAACCAATTCTTTCATTTTCATAGTCGAAGTGTGGCTCCTTGTCAGAAACTGAAGGGTAGAGTCCAGCAACCTGATCTAACTAGTTCTTCAGGTGATTCTCATGCACATAAAAGATGAAGAACCACCATTCTATGGTATCAAGTATGCCAATACAATATATGTCTTTTTTATTGCTAATTCTTTTACTTTCATATTCAAAGTGTACCTTTGCTTTTCCTACCTCTTTTTTATCTGACTGATTATTTTGGATGCTTTTTAGTTTCCCATATTATTATCATCAAGTTCTTAATCTTTTCTGAATGGTGAAGTTTATAGGAGTCCGTGGTATTAACAGTGTTCTAACTTGCACATTCTGCTTCTTTGTATATTTTAACTTCTTTTGAGGTAGTTAGGGGTTAAGTCTGGGGGCCCTTATACATACTTTTCAAGTGCCCTAGATAGGTCTGCACCCCCAACTCATTTAAAAATTTTTTTTTTATCTTGAGGCATGGTCTCATTGAGTTATACAGGCTACCTCTGGCCTTGAACCTGGGATCCTCATGCCTTCTCCTTTGATTTGCTTAATTACAGACATGAGCCACCACAATTGACTGTATATTTTAATTTTAAAAAGGCAGTTTAAAGTAAAAGTTAAAGCTTGAAAGGAAAGTTAAAGCTTGAAAAAGAATAATTATTATAGTGACAGAATTTGAAGAGCTATTATTAATCAGTAAGGCCTTCACTACTGAACTCCAGTTAAAACAATATGGTAAATATAGAGCAACCAAAGATAGTTATCAAGACAATTCTCTTATTTAGCATTGGTCCATGTTATTTGAAACAAGAAGTCCTGTGGAGAAAGAGGGATTTGTTTTGTTTGGCAAAAAGAGCATCATATGGTGAAAGCTTTTTTTCCAGTCTATGAATTTTGTTTTTTTAGTCAACACTTTTGGAAAGAATAAAACCTTTATCCTTTATTTAGTTCAGAAAAACTGATGGATGATGCCAATAGCATCCTTTTGTGGTATTGTTATATTCCTTGAGGGCTTTTTAAGAAAAATAAAACCTACAAGTGAGATGAAATTTACTTTAAAATGTAATAAGTATCCTGTATAAAAATTTTTGTATTATAATTAGTAGTTTATATGTAGTTTAGAGAAGAGGTCATCAAACTGTAGGTCACTCACCTATTGTAAATAAATTCCCTTAAAACACAACCCATCTATTTGTTTACTGTTCTGTATAGTTGATTTTGCTGTATCGTGGCAAAATTGAATAACTGCAACAGAGACCCTCTGGCTTATACAACCTAAAGCACTAGTTTGCCCTTCAAGTTTGCAGATCCTGGTTTTAGGAAATTAATAGTATATGATTATTTTAAGCCTGAGCAAATGTCAAACCTTACTTAGGAATCTTCTCAACATCTGTTATATTAAAGACACTTCAGTAGTGTAGGACCCCACAAAGTGACCTTTTAACACTTAAGTAGCACGGGCCATCACATTTATATTGAAAAACATGAAGAGAAAAGAGCCAGGAAATGTTGACAAAAATTTTAAATGTATTCATACCTTTAAAGCAAGATTTATAATAATGTATAAAACAAAGAGTTGTGAAATGAATGCTGGACTCTGAATTAGGATAATAATTATGGTTTTTAGTTCTGCCTTAATCTAGTTGTTTGCTTTAAGCACAAGATACTTACTGTCCTTGGCCCTTAGTTATAAAATGCAGGAAATGAGCCGGGCATGGTAGCGCATGCCTGTAATCCCAGCGGCTGGGGAGGCGGAGGCAGGAGGATCGCAAGTTTGAGACCAGAGGCAGTCTGCGTAATTTAGTGAGACCCTGTCTCAAAAAGTGAAAAAAAATGGGCTGAGGGTGCAGCTCAGTGGTCCAGCACTTGGAAAGCATGCAGGCGCGAGGCCCTGGGTTCAACCTTCAGTACTGCAAAAAAAAAAAAAAAAAAAAAAAAAAAAAAAAAAAAAAAAAAAAAGGCAGGAAATGAAGTAAATGTTCTTAAAGTTCCCTTTTCATTCTAGGTTTTGGTGATTTGTTTTTTAATATGCATTTTTGATGTTCTTAAAAGCCTCTTGCTGATCATGTTGAGCCTAAACTAGATGTGGACTATGATATTCTTAATAGTAGTTCATGTAAAAGAATTAAAACCTTTAGTACATTAAAAAATAAGTATTTAACCAAATTTGACATTTTGCTAATGAATTATTTTCATTTTAGGACATCTGAGTTCTTCTTCCATATATCCTGTATGCAGTGCCCCATATTTATTGGCAACTTCATGCTCAGATGAGAAAGTAAGATTTTGGAGATGCAGAGTAACAGAAGGAGAATCTGACACATCGAAGGATGGAAAAATAGATCTTGCATATGTTTGGGAAGAATGGCCATTGCTTATTGAAGATGGACTTCAGAGCAATAGTAGTATAATTGTACCTGGTAGGCCCATAGAAGTTAGCTGTGCACATACAAATCGTTTAGCAGTAGCTTATAAGCAGCCTACATTAAATAATAGATCTTCTCAGGACTTTGTAATGCATGTAAGTATTTTTGAATGTGAGTCCACTGGAGGTTCATGTTGGGTCCTTGAACAGACAATTCATTTAGATGAGTTAAGCACAGTGTTGGCTTCTGGCATTAGTATTGATAGCAATTTAGTGGCCTATAATAAACAAGAGGCATATTTATTCAGTAAAGAAAGTATCACATCAAACACAAAGCATTTAGTTCACTTAGATTGGATGTCTAGAGAAGATGGTTCTCATATCCTGACTGTAGGAATTGGATCAAAACTTTTTATGTATGGACCCCTGGCTGGCAAAGTACAAGAACAGACTGGTAAGGAAAGTTTGGCATTTCCTCTCTGGGAGAGTACTAAAATTGTGCCTTTTTCTAAATTTGTGCTATTACGAAGTGTGGACTTGGTTTCTTCTGTGGAAGGCTCTCCTCCTTTTCCTGTTTCTTTATCCTGGGTCCGGGATGGCATCCTAGTGGTAGGAATGGATTGTGAAATGCATGTATATTCCCAGTGGCAGCCGTCTTCTAAACAAGAACCTGTTATAACTGAGTCATACAATGGAAGCACGCCATCTATATTAAGTTTAATAAAACAGAGTAACTCATCAAGTTCTGGATTACATCCTCCAAAGAAAACTCTTACTCGATCCATGACTAGTCTTGCACAGAAAATTTGTGGAAAGAAAACTGCATTTGATCCCTCAGTGGATATGGAAGACTCAGGTCTTTTTGAAGCAGCTCATGTACTTTCCCCAACTTTACCTCAGTACCATCCCTTGCAGCTTTTGGAACTCATGGATCTTGGCAAAGTTCGAAGGGCAAAGGCTATCTTGTCACATCTTGTAAAGTGTATTGCTGGGGAAATTGTGGCTCTGAATGAAGCTGAATCCAATCATGAACGCCGCCTTAGGTCTCTCACCATCAGTGCTAGTGGAAGCACTACTAGAGATCCTCAGGCATTCAACAAAACTGAAAATACAGATTACACAGAAATAGATTCGGTCCCTCCACTTCCTTTATATGCCTTACTTGCAGCAGATGATGATAGCTATTACTCATCTTTGGAGAAACCTAGTAATGAGAGTTCCTTAAATAAATCAACTCATTTGTCAAAAGAAAGTTATGATGAGCTTTTCCAGATTTCAGCTCCAATGCCTGACATTCACGTGTTAGAGACAGATGAAGAAAACACAAAGCCCAGAGTTATTGACCTTTCACAATACAGTCCAACTTATTTTGGTCCTGAGCATGCTCAAGTTCTTTCTGGCCACCTACTTCATTCTAGTTTACCAGGACTCAGCCGGATGGAGCAGATGTCTTTGATGGCCTTAGCAGACACAATTGCAACTACAAGCACTGATATTGGAGAAAGCAGAGACAGAAGCCAAGGTAAAACTCAATTGCATACAAGATTGGAGGAAACACTGGTGATAATATTTATACAGAAAATTATCTTAAATAATTTTTAATAGAAATGATGCTATGAAGGCCTTTTTAAAAATACTATTGCTAAAAATAACCATTTTTGCCTTCACAATAGTTTTAACTTCTTTACTACTTATCCCATAAATCATTAGGAAATATACAAAGACTCATTATTCCAGTCATTTTTAGTAATTATCTGCTTAATAATATAAAAGATCCATCTGAATCTTTAGCAAAAAGTTAACAGATTCTTATTAAATAATTATTTTAGATACCTGAAAATAAGGTAGTTTCTGTTGTTTTTTATCATCTTGTAATAATCCACTACTAAAAATTATCCTTTTAGTCAGTCATTTGGGTACATACCCAGAAGTGGTATGGCTAGATCAAAAAGAAATTCTAGTTTCAGTCTTTTAAGGAATTTCCATATGGATCAGTTTACATTCCCACCAGCAGCATTTGAAGGTTTTCTCTGCATCCTTGCTGGAATTTGTTGTTGTTTGTCTTCTTGCTGGTAGCCACTCTGACTGGGTTGAAATGGAATCTCAGTTTACTTTTGATTTGTGTTTCCTTGTTGGCTAAGGATGTTAAACATTTCTTCATGTATTTATTGGCTATTCATACTTCTTTATTTGAAAACATTAATTTCCACTGTCCATTTACTAATTGTATTATTTGCTCTTTCATTCAATTTTTGAGTTCTTTATATATTCTAGATATTAATCCTCTATCTGATGAATATTTGACAAAGATTTTCTCCTATTCTGTAGGCTGTTTCTTTGCTCTGTGGATTATTTCTTTCACTGTGCAGAACTTTATAATTTAGTGAAATTCCATATGTCTATTCTTGCTCTGATTTCCTGAGGTGTTGGAGTACCATTCTCAAAATTTTTGTTTGTGCCTAGATCTTCAAATATTTTTCCTGTTTTCCTCTAATAACTTAAAAGTTTCAGGTCTTATATTAAAGTCTTTGATCCATTTTGAATTGATTTTTGTACAAGATGATAGATATGGTAGTTTCAGTCTTCTACATACGAATATCCAGTTTCCCCAGCACCACTTATTAAGAAGGCTGCCCTTTTTCCACTGTATAGTTTTGGTATCTTTGTCCAGAATCAAATGGCTGTAACTGCTTGGGCTAAATTCAGGATCCTCTGTTCTATTCCCTTGGTCTATGTTCTATTTTTGTGCCAGCACCATGCTGTTTTATTTACTGTTGCTCTATAATATAGTTGGAAATCAGGTATTGTGATGCCTATCACATTGCTCTTCTTGTTCAGGATTGCTTTGGCTATTTGGGATCCATTCTGTGTGAATTTTTGGATTTTTTTTTCTATTTCTATGAAGAATGTCATTGAAGATTACATTAAATTTATATATCAGTTTTGGAGAGATGGCCATTTTAATATTTATTTTGCCAATCCATGCACATGGGAGGTCTTTCCATTTTCTAGTGTCTTCTATAATTTCTTTCTTCAATGCTTTATAGATTTCATTGTAGAAACCTTTAATATTTTTAGTTAACTTTATGACTAGATATTTATTTTTTTGAAGCTATGAGATTATTTTCCTGACTTCTTTTTTGGTGAGTTCATTGTTAGTGTATAGAAAAGCTACTGATTTTTACGTGTTGATTTTATATCCTGCTACTTTACTGGAAGTCTTTATCAGATCTAAGAGTCTTCTGGTAGAGTCTTTGGTCTTTTAAATGTAGGATCATATCATCTGTAAACAGGGATAATTTGACTTCTTCCTTTCCTATTTGCTTCCTTTTTTTTCTTCTTTCTTCTCTTATTTTTTCTCTTGCCTTATTGCTCTGGCTAAGAATTCAAGCATTGTATTGAATAAAAGTGGTGATAGTAGATAACCATGTCTCATTCCTGATTTTAGAGGAAATGCTATCATTTTTCCCTATTCAATGTAATGTTGGATTTATATGTATATCTGTTATAAAGGCTTTAATTATGTTGAAGAGATATGATCCTACTACTCTTAGTTTCTTTGGAGATGTTGGCTTTTGTCAAAGGCTTTTTCTGCATGTATTGAGATGATTATGTGTTTTTTTCCCCCTAATTGTATTAACAAGCTGAATTATGTTTATTGATTTGCATATGTTGAACTATCCCTGTATCACTGGAATGAATCCAACTTGATCATGATATGTGATCTTTTTAATGCATTGTTGAATTCCATTTGCAGATTTTTTTTTTTGAGAATTTTTATATCAGTATTCTTCAAGGAAATTGCCTATAGTTTTCTTTTATTGTGTTTTTATCTGATTTGGTATCAGGGTAATTAGTGGCTTCATAGAATGAATGTGAAAGTGTTCCTTCCCTTTCTATTTTGTGCAATAGAGTGAGAAGCATTGGTGTTAGTTCTACTTTAAAGATCTGATAGAATTCAACAATCAGTCTGGTTCTCCGCTTATCTCTCTTGGGAGATTTCTAAAAATTTTGAATCTTGTTGATTATTGGTCATTTTAAGTTTTGTTTGTCCTAGTTCAATTTAGGTAGGTCATTTGTGTCTGGAAATTTATCTATTTCTTTTAGATTTTCCACTTTCTGTCCTGTACCTTTCAAAGTAATCCCTAATAATCATCTGGATTTCAGTATAATCCAATGTAATATCACCCTTTTCATCTCTAATTTTATTTATATCTTTTAGTTTGGCTAAGGGTTTATCAGTCTTCCTTATCCTTTCAAAGATCCAACTCTTTGTTTCAAAGATCTTTTGTATTGTCCTCTTAGTCTCCACTTCATTAATTTCAGCCCTGATCTTTATTATTTCTTTCCTTCTAATTTTGGGGTTGTATTATTTTTATTTTTATTTTTCTAAGACCTTGAGGCACACCATTATGTTATTTATTTGAGATGTCTGAGATTTTAATATAGACATTTATAGCTATATATTTCCCTCTTAGAACTGCTTTCACTGTGTCGATTGGTTTTGATATGTTGTATGTTTATTTTCATTTGATTCTAGAAATGTTTAAATTCTCTGCTGGCTTGTTTGATGACCCATTGACTGCTTGATAGTATATTATTCAATTTCCCTGTGTTTGCATATTTTCTGTACTTTCTCTTACTGTCAACTTCTAGTTTTATTCCATTGTGGTAAGATAGAATACAGGAAGTTATTTGAATTTTTTTTGTATTTACTAATAATTGCTTTGGGGCTGGGATTTAGCTTAGTTGGTAGAGCACCACTCTTCAGTCTCCGAGGTCCCGAGTTCGATTCCCAGCACTGCAAAAATGGGAGAAGGACGTGGCAATTCACTCCCAAGGCAATCCTGACACAATCTGCCATTTAAAACCCTATGAGGGTTGCTATGAGTAGAACATGAATCGACAGCACCTAACAACAACAACAGCAGCAATAATTGCTTTATGTCCTAAAATATCTACTTTGGAGAATGTTCCATGGGCTACTGAGAAAAATGTGTATTCTGTGCTATTATGTGGTGTATTCTGTAGATGTCTGTTAAGTACATTTTGTCTATATTATTTAATTCTGATGTTTCTTTGTTGATTTTTTTTTTCTTGATGTATTGGTGACAGTGGGGTATTGAGGACACCCAGTATATTGTGCTGAGATCAGTACATGCCTTTATTTTCTATAGTGTTTACGAAATTGAGTATGTTGACTTTTGGGTGCATATATGTTTATAATTGTTATATCCTTTTGATGGAATGTTTCCTTTATCCATATGAAGTGCCTTTCTTTATCACTCATGACTAATTTTGATTTGAAATCTACTTTGTCAGATATGTGTATAGCTACTCATATATATGGGCTGGGATTTAGCTCAGTGGGTAGAGTGCTGCGCTGCAGTCTCTGAGGTCCTGAGTTCAATTGCCAGCACTGCAAAAATGGAGAAGGACCTGATAATCCACTCCCAAGGCAATCCTGAAACAGTCAGCCATTGAAAACCCTGTGAGGGTCACTATGAGTCAGATACCTACTTGATGGCACCTAACAACAACAACAACACACACATACACACACACACACACACACACACGTTACATATGTAGTTTGCTTTTGAGTTCCATTTGGTTGGAAAATCTTTTCTATCCTTTTCACTTAAGGTTGTACTTGTCTTTTCTAGTGAGGCACATTTCTTGTAGGCAACAAATAGTTGGGTCCTGTTTTTAATCCTGTCTGCTAGACTGTGTCTTTTAACTGGAGAATTAAGACCATTAATATTTAGAGTTATTACTGAAATGTTTCTATTCCTGTTATTTTGTTGTTTTTGTGAAGTTTGATACTTTCCTAATCCTTATTTATTTACTCTTCTAGTGAGATTTCTTCTTTCCCATATTCTCATGATTCTGTTCATCTTTCACTTCAGTACATAGGATTCCTTTAAATATCTTCTGTAGTGCTGGCTGAGTGGTCATGAATTCTTTTAGTTTGTATTTATCATGGAAGGTTTTTGTTTCTCCTTCAGTTATGAATGATAGCCTCACTGGATGTAGTAATCTAGGTTGGCGATTTCTTTCAGGGCTTGAAATATATCCTTCTTTGCTCTTCCAGGGTTATTAGAGTTTCTGGTGGGAAATCTGCTGATATTCTGATAGGTTTTCCTGTGCTTTTAGCCTATGCTACTTCTCCTTCCTCTGTGCCCATGATTCATAAGTTTTGGCTTTTAATGGTGTCCCAGGGGTCTTGTATCTTTTGTTTGTACTTTTTAATTTTTGTTCATTATTGTTTCTTGAATGTTTTAATTTGTCTATCTTGTCTTCAAGCTCTGATATTCTGTTTTCCATTGGTCCAGTCTATTGGTGATGAATTCCACTGAGTTCTTTATTTGACTTACTGAGGTTTTTATTTCCAAAATTTCAATTTGATTTTTTAAATATTTCTATATCTTTATCGAATTCCTCTTTCATATCCCATATTGTCTTATTTCATTTAGTTATTAATTTACATTTTATTTGAACTCTTTGATTTTATTGAACATTCTTATAATCATTCATTTGAATTCTTTGGGATTCCATCTACTTCTCCCTCCTTGGACTCTGTTAGTGTGGAATTATTTATTTTGGTGGAGACATGTTAACTTGGTTTTTTCATATTTCCTGTGTTTCTTCCCTGGGCCTTGGATATCTGTGGCAAAGCATTGGGTTGGTGTATTAATCTCCTGTATACTTCTAGTTGGAGTATTTGCAGTGTTCAGGTAGTACCAGGATGTGGCTAGCTTGAGGTGCAAAATCTCTCCACTGGCCTAGGAATATAAGAAGTTAAACACTCACCTAGTGGCTTCAAATCAATGGTCCCCAACCCCAGTACCACTCTGAGAACAGAGAACTAACTCAGAGGATGGCTTTTATGAAAGCATTCAATTTTATTTCCCTAGCTTCCAACAATCTGTGCTTGGGAGTCATTCACCATCTTCTTCCATCTCTGTTAGGTCTCTTGATGCCATTGTCATTATATTTTTAGGAGAAAAGTAAGTTGACACTTTTACTTCAAGAGGATTACTAGTAGATACTATTTTTGATGTTAATATTTTATAGATATTTTATACTTTTAATCATTTGAAGTACAAATCAGGCCCTGTAAGTATTCTTCCAGTGTTGGCAGCAGATTATTGGGATGGATATATGATTTGAATGAATTTAGAAAATAATTACTTTAATATATACTACAGCAAAGATTAAACAATTTAAAACTTCACTTATATTTTAATTTTAATTTTTTATTTTAATGTAAATTATTATATTTAATGTAAATTAGATTCATATCCAAGGTCAGATTATAAAGAATATTAATAGACGCTGAGACCATTCATTATTTTTTGTTATTTTTCCAATTATATGTAGCTATACTGTTTTGTGACTATAATGTAAAATTGTGTAGAAAAAAACAAATATTAGAAGATATTTAAAGCTGAACATGATGGCTCACACCTGTAATCCCAGTGACTCAGGAGGCAGAGGCAGGAGATCACAGGTTTGAGGCTACAAGAAGCCTGTGTAATTTAGTGAGACCCTGTCTCAAGGTAAATTTAAAAATGTGGCTGAGGATGTAGCTCAGTGGTAGAGTGCTTGCAAAAGTATACAGGGTGATCTGGGTTCAGCCTCTTTTTGTTCTTGTTAGGTGCTGTGGCGTCAGTGTCAGACTCATGGCGACCATACGTACAACAGGCAAAACAATATTGTCAGTGCTTCTCTGCTATTCATGTAGTTTTGATGGTGGATTGATTTTTGGGAGTGGGTTGCTGGGTCCTTCTCCCAAACCTTCAGTACCTGGTGTTCCCAGGCAGTCTCCCATCCAAGTACTAACCAGGCCCAACCCTGCTTAGCTTCTGGGATCTGATGCCACAGTGCCACAGCTGCAGGTGTTGTTTTTGTTAGGTCCCATTGAAAACCCTGTGAGGATCATTGTGCGTCTGACTCACAGCGATCTTCATGGGGTTTTCAATGGCTGATTGTTTTGAGATTGCCCCCTAGTACCATTAAGAAAAAATTAGGCTGATAACCTTTTTGCCAGTTTAATAATATTTTTTCCCTGTATGTGGTGCTTTGATATGTGCTGATTGTCAGAATTTTTAGTACTATGTTTTGCTTACAAAATGTTTTTTTACAAATAAAAATATATTATTTTTCCTGGTTGTAGGTGGAGAAACTCTTGATGAGTGTGGATTAAAATTTCTTCTGGCTGTTCGACTCCATACCTTTCTTACAACTTCCCTTCCAGCATATCGAGCTCAGCTCCTTCACCAAGGTGATTTTGATAGCAATATATTACAGGGAAATAAGGCGAGTAGAAAAATAGAAGTGTATGAAGAGAGGAAATGAAGAAGCTGATATTGGGAAATTGGATATTCTGTTATATTTTTAAAGGCATAATATATTAAAGACAAATTAGGATTGTTTCATCCTCTTTAATTTCTTTTTTAGATTGTCTTTTTTCTCCTTATTTTATTTTATTTTATTTTGATATTTATCCAAATTCTGCCTTTTCCTCCAAATTGAGTAACATGTTTGGTGTAAAAATAAAATATGTTCAAATTCAAATGTCTCATTAAAAAGAGTACAGAACATCAAAAGCAAAAATTCACGGGGCTGTGTAATAGTACACACCTGTAATCCTAGCACTTGAGAAGCTAAGACAGGAGGATTGTGAGTTCAGGGCCAGCACACATTTTATCTCCAAGAGAAGGAGAAGAAAAGAGGGGCGGGGAGGGAGGGACGGAGGTAGGAGAGAAAATGAATTAATGAGAATGAATTCATCCACTCCCAAACTGATAAAATTAATTTGTATTTCAGATGTTAATTTATTAATAGTGTATTAGAAATATTCTTATACATTATTAGTCAGAGCTGTAAGGATTCTCTGAGCTTCCTGGATCTGTGATTAAACTGGGAATGTTCTCAATCATTATTGCCTGAAAATTTTCTTTTCCTTTCTGTCCTTTTCCTTCTTCTGTTTGTCCACTTATACTTATTACTTTTGTGATTAGCCCACAGTTCTCAATTTTCTTTTCTTATTTAATTTTGTTGTTGTTGTTGTTGTACTGGGGTTGAACCCAGGGCTTTGTGCTTGCATACTTTGCAAGTGCTGGACTACTGAGCTGTGCTGCAGCCCTTTTTTTTTTTTTTTTTTTTTACTTTTGGAGACAGGGTCTCACTAAATTATGCAGAATGCCTCTGGTCGTGAACTTGTGATCCTCCTGCTTCTGCCTCCCCAGTTGCTGGGATTACAGGCATGTGCCACTGCGCCCAGCTCCATTTTGTTTTTTTTCTTTTCATTTTAGTTTGAGAAGTTTCTGTTGTTCTACATGCAAGCTTACTTATTCCTTTCTTGGCCATGTAGAGTTTGCTAATGAACCTATCAAAAGCATTCTCTTTTTTTTCCCTCTTTTTTTTTCCCCTCCCACTGGAGGTTTGAACTCAGTTTTGTGCATGCTAGACAAGGGCCCTAACACTGAGCTCCATTCCTACTCCCTTTTTGATTTTTTATTTTGAGACAAGGTCTCACTAAGTTGTATAGACTTCCTCTAGCCTTGAACTTGCTATCCTCCTACATCAGCCTCCTGAGTCACTGCGATGACAGACATGCACTAAGATGCCTTGCTTTCAAAGGCATTCTTGATTTTTATTTTGATTGCTAGAAATTCCTTTTGATATTTCATTAGAGTTTCTGTCTTTATACTTAAATTATTGCCTGTTTTTTCCAATGATTTTGTGATAAAGATATTCTTCATTATTATATGAAGAACACAATATGCAGTCTACTCTCCTAATAAGTTTGTAAGTGAATAGTACACGATTGTTGACTATAAATGCAATTTTGCATAGGAGTTCTTTAGAGTTCATTTTTCTTATTTGACAAAACTCTGTGCCTGGTAACTTCCTCCACCTCCCAGCCCCTGGGAAGCCACCATTCCACTCTTTGATTCTATGAATTTGATTTTTTCAGATTCCTCATGTAAGTGGAATCAATCTGTATCTATCTTTCTGGACTAGTTTATCTCACTTATCATAATGTTCTCAAGGTTCATCCAGGTTGTTACACATTGCAGAATTTCATTTATTAAGACTGGGTATTAGTATTCCATAATGTGTATACCCACATTTTAAAAATCCATTCATTGGTTGATGGACATTTAGGTTGTTTATACATCTTGGTTATTTTGAATAGTGCTACAGTGAACGTAGGAGTGGAACTATCTTTTCAAGGAATGGAGATTATTCCTTAGCACAGCTTAAATTGTATATTTCAAAAGCACATCTTGTAACTAATCATTTATTTTCCTAGTAATACTAAGCAAAGTGTACTCTGTAGAAAGGAAATAGCTAAGCAATAAATACCACATGTGCAGGTCATTAAACTGTTTATATAAATGATACTTAAATATTAAAGTATCTTATTAATATGATATGCCTACAGCCATAACACTGGGGGATCTGATCCCGTTAGATATTGGAAGCTAAGCAGGGTCAGGCCTGGTTAGTACTTGGATGGGAGACTGCCTGGGAGCACCAGGTGCTGTAGGCTTGGGAGAAAGACCTGACAACCCACTCTCAAAAAGCAATCAGCCATTGAAAACCCTATCAATAGCAGACAAGCACTAATAACATTGTTTCACCTGTTGTATGTAGGGTCGCTAGGAGTAGGACAGTGACTCGATGGCACATAACAACAACATTAATATGATATGGTAGAATAATTAGTATGGGTCAGGTTATATTCTAAATTTTTTAACTATACTGTTTTATTTAAACCTTAACATTTTGTAATACAGTAGTGCTATGATTATCCACATTTTATAAATGAAGAAATTGAGGCATTTAGAACTACCCAAGGTTATATATTTTAGTTAGTGGTAGAAATGGAATTTAATGCATGCATTTCTAATTCTAGAATCTTTATGGTGTTATTCTTATTTTACTAAGTTATACTATTTACTTGATTTTCTTTAATTCCATAGAGTTAAATCTATAAAACAGTTACTGACAAAGAAAAGGAAGAAGCAGCTTTGAAGCAGGAAACTTACCACTGTATAATAATGTTTTAAATGTTTCTCATTTTCTGAAAGGAATCATGGATATTAGCTAGGGAACAAAGATATTGCAGCACACTGGCATTGCAATCACCATTTTTCATATCTTTTCAAAGAAATGTATGTTAATTTTAAAAAATTACGTACTCCTTGGAGTGATAGAGGTGTTTGGGAGTACCAAGATTAAAAAATAATCCATACTTCCAGGAACCTTGAAAATTAAGTGTAACTATGATTTTCATAAAAGTTTACATATTTTATTGCAAATATATAATACTCATTTTGATAAGCATGTTTTTATTTCATAAAAACATCATTTTTGGCATTTCTTCAGGCTTGTCTACATGTCATTTTGCTTGGGCCTTTCACTCAGTAGCAGAAGAGGAGCTATTGAATATGTTGCCAGCAATGCAGAAAGATGATCCCACTTGGTCTGAACTAAGAGCTATGGGTGTAGGGTGGTGGGTCCGGAATACCTGC
This sequence comes from Pedetes capensis, assembly GCA_007922755.1. Taxonomy (NCBI): domain Eukaryota; kingdom Metazoa; phylum Chordata; class Mammalia; order Rodentia; family Pedetidae; genus Pedetes; species Pedetes capensis. The sequence continues at coordinate 57,823 of VMDO01007084.1, read as the reverse complement.
ATCTTACGCAAATGCATAGAAAAAGTAAGTATGTTTATTTTGATGTAGAAAATGAATGAATACATTTTAGATATTTGTTTAAATGGAGTTCTGTATCTACTATTAATTACTGCCTTTTATTTTGGAGGCAGCAGTACACTTTAGTCTTTATCTTTCAAAATATATTAATAAACCCTTTGAAAAAATACATTTTAATTCCTTAACTTTTAGTTTACATGTTTGTTTAATAACATATCTCTGGTTTTTACAAAGAGAAGTATGTTGTTGGTAGGTGCCATCAAGTTGTTATCCGACTCATAGTACAACAGGCAAAACACTATTGTCAGTACTTCTCTGCCATTCAAGGGGTTTTCAGTAGCGGATTGATTTTTGAAAGTGGGTTGCCTGGTTCTTCTCCCAAGCCTACAGTATCTGGTGTTCCCAGGCAGTCTCCCATCCAAGTACTAACCAGACCGACCCTGCTTAGCTTGTGAGATCTGACCAGGTCAGATACCATAGTGCTACAACTGCAGTATATGTGTAGAAAAGTAAGATAGTCCAGAAGAGCTTGTGATGAACACAGTAGTCCTGTTACCTCTTCTCTGTATCCTCCATAATTATAAGTTACTTTTATTTTTAGTTGGTACAAACACATTTATATTTAGCTTTTATTCATATGCTTGTTTAAAATTTTTGCATAACATGAAATAGATAACATGTGCCAGTCTTGTATATGAAAAAAATTATTTCTTCACTTACAAACTATTTCTGTTAAAATTTGACCAATATTTTCTAATTATAGGTAGCGAAAGCATCCTTTTATAGGAATAATGATCCGTTAGATGCTGCCATTTTTTATCTTGCAATGAAAAAGAAAGCTGTGATTTGGGGATTATACAGGTAGGTTAAAATAAACTAAAAACAAAAACCTCTGCTTTAAAGTAAAAAAAAACACTTTTCATAAGAAGTAAATGTGTAAAGTAAGAGTTATTATTGATTTTGATTTCAAGCAGATTCTTATTTTCATGTTTTAAGGAGAGATTTCATAGGAAAAAAAGCTTAGGTGCTTTCAACAGTGAGAGAAAACTGATGTTACTTTAGTTTGTTTTGAGATACATCGGTCCAAAAACATATTCTTGCTTATTTTAGGGACTGCTCAAGATGTTTCTTTTTCTTTCTTTCTTTTTTTCTTTTTTTTTTTTTCCCGGTACTGGGGGTTGAACCCAGGGCCTCGCACTTGCATGCTTTGAAAGTGCTGGACCACTGAGCTGTACCCCCAGCCCATTTATTTATTTATTTATTTTTTACTTTTTGAGACAGGGTCTCCCTAAATTACACAGTCTGCCTCTGGTCTCGAACTTGTGATCCTCCTACCTCCGCCTCTCGCTGGGATTATGGGCGTGTGCCACTGTGCTGGCTCAAGATGTTTCTATAATACAAAGGTCACTAAACCAGAAACTTGGATTTGGGTTGGAGAAGATGAATTGGTGGAGTCTGGAACAAGCAGCTACCTTCTGCTTTATTGAGAGCTCATGGGCCTGACTATCTTTTAAAACTGTCTCCCTTTTTGGGGGTCCAGACCTCATTTCTCTCTCACTTCTCAGCAGGACTCAGTGAACAGGATGAGCATAAACAGTTCTTTTGTTTTGAGTTCTATTCCAGGTGATCTGCATGAACAGCAGCCTTTGGGGGAAAATCATAGGATTAAATCAGTTTTCTTAGAGACAAAGTCTTTCAGGATTGTTTTTACCCAGGGCACACTCTAGATTTTGATCACCAAAGTCATCCTTAGATGGGCAGGAAGGAAAGATTATTGATGAGGTTTAAATTGGAAAGTAGCACAAAAGTTAACACAAATTATTTTATTATTAATGTATTTGTATGTTAATATAAGGTAATTTTCACAGTACTACTAATGCAATATTCTTTGTAATTTGAAAGAGAAGTTTTAAATAATCTCTGATCCCATCAGATCTCGGAAGCTAAGCAGGGTCGGTCCTGGTTAGTACCTAGATGGGAGACCTCTTGGGAACACCAGAAGCCGTAGGCTTGGGAGAAGGACCTGGCAACCCCCTCCCAAAAATCAATCTGCCATTGAAAACCCTATGAACAGCAGAGAAGCACTGACAATAGTGTTTCCCCTGTTGTACAGAGGGTCGCTATGAGTCGGATACCGACTCGATGGCACCTAACAACAACAACAACAACTGGGATTTATGTGGAAAAGCAAATGTTTACCTAATCTTTATTTTCAGGGAAGAGAAGCTGATATATAGTAATTTATGAATTGGCAAATGTTTCTGTTGGGACCTAACTTTTAAGACAGACTCTCACAATATAGCCCATGCTGACCTCGGACTTGCTTTGCAGCCAAGGCTGACTTCATACTCAACAATCCTTCTGCCTCGGAGTCCTACTTTTTAAGTCCTAACTTTAGAAGATTGATTCCAAAGTTATATCCCAAAATTTTTATGCTCTCATATCATTTATAGATCTCAAAAGGACACCAGAATGACACAGTTTTTTGGACACAATTTTGAGGAGGAGAGGTGGCGTAAAGCAGCTTTGAAGAATGCTTTTTCTTTACTAGGCAAACAAAGATTTGAACATTCTGCAGCATTTTTTCTTCTAGCTGGTTGCCTCAGAGATGCAATCGAGGTAATGAATGAAACATTTTTTTGAAAATAGCATTTCTCTCCCTCTAAGCTCTGTACCTAACAACAACAGCAAGCTCTGCATCTAGATCTTAAGTTTTTATTTTTTAACTTCAGTTCTAGTAGAATTAATATAAGGTGAAGTACCTAAAATAAATGAAAATATTTAATTGTACCCCTTAAAAATTTAGTTTGTATGGTATTTATACAGAATTAGAATACAGGTCTCATTGGTTGTTTGGTAGAATGGGTAATGCTTAAGACTCTTAAAAATTTTCATGAATAGGTAAAAGAAAATTTAAGTCTGTCCTATTATTTTGAACATATTTGAAGTATATCTGGCTATATTTGTTATGAACCATAGAAATTCTTCAGTGATTATTTCTCAGTAAAACTTTAAAAAATTATGAACATGTAAAGTATAGCATTTCAGCTAGGGACAGTGGCACATGCCTGTAATCCTAGCAACTCAGAAGGCAGAGGCAGGAAGATCACAGGTTTGAGGCCAGAGGTAGCCTTCATAACTTAGTGAGATCTTTTATCAACAAATAAAAATGGGACTGGGGTGCAGGTCAGTGGTGGAGCACTTGCAAAGTATGCATAAGGCCCTAGGTTCAGTCTCCAAGTACTGTTAAAAAAAAAAATACACACATACACACACACACACACACACACACACACACACACGTAATGCCTATATCAAATTGTCTCTTTGCTCAGGGTCTCATACAGGCAGTTGTTTTCTATTTGTTTTTGTTTTTGTTTTTGTTTTGTTTTGTTTTTGTAGTAGTACTCAGAGGTTAAACCCAGGGCCTCACACATGCTAGGCAAGTATTCAATCAATGAGCTGCACCCTCAGACCTTTTTCCCTTTTTTATTTTAAGACAAGGTATTATTAAGTTGTACAAGCTGCCTCTGGCCTTGAAGCTGCCATCCTCCTGCCTCAGCCTCCGAAGTTGCTGGGATTATAGGTATACACCACAGTGCCTGGTTCAAAACAGTTTTTTAAAATTGAAAACAATGTAGTTTCCTCGGATGGATGGAGAAGAATAGAGATTAAAGAGTAAAATAAAATATGTAGCTTCGATTGACATTTAGAATTATCCAGCATTTCTTCATTAGGCTAAATCTTTTTCTAAATATATATTTAATACTGGCAAGTAGATTTGCAAATATTAACATAAATGTTATTGTGTAAGCTTGCTAAAGCAAGCCATTTATGTTTCATTCTTATCCTTTTTTGTTAATTTTGGAGATTAATAAAGCCATATGTTTTTCTAGTTGTTAGTTGAGTTTATTCTAAAGTGAAACCTTCCCTTGGCTTATTTGTAAACAATATTTCTTTTTTTTAAAGGTATGTCTTGAGAAACTGAATGATATTCAGTTGGCTCTTGTAATTGCAAGACTCTATGAGTCTGAATTTGATAAATCTGCAACATATAAATCTATTTTACGTAAAAAAGTTTTGGGAATTAATTCTCCTGTCAGTGAACTCAGTTCATTGAGCATAAATATGCATTATGATCCTTTTCTTCGAAGTATGGCATATTGGATTTTGGAAGATTATAGTGGTGCTTTGGAAACATTAATAAAGCAGCCTATCAGAGAAGATGATGGTAAGTTGCACTTCTAAGACGTTAATGCATAGAGTGTTATCAGTAATTACTAGTAATTACTAGCACCACTGGTCAGTGTTAAGGCCAATACAAAACAGAATTTATGAATTTTGACTTTATGGTTTAGTTGAGGTTATATTGTTCTATATATGTTTTTGCTTTTTTGTTTTTCGACAAATGCTTTGAAAGTTAAGAACTTGGGATATTCTGGTTTAAAAAATAGATTTATTGAACATAAATTTTACGAACATTTGAATATAAATATATTGAAGAAATACTGATACAAAGCCAGTTTTTTGTCTTAGGTTGAATTTAATGTTTATCAATTAATTTTATATGCTTTTTTATAAAATAACAAATAAAAAGTTTAATTTCAGAAACTGAAGTCACCATTTACAAATACACTAAAGCATGGTCCACACAAATTTAGGTTGAGCATAGGTACAGTGTTTTCACAAAACTCTTCTAAAAGATAATAGACACATGAGTGCTTCATCTCAGAGTATTTTACTGATTTGAAATGAGAAAATAAGCTTCTTTTAAGACATCAAAACAAAAACTTTGAAGACATATTGTTAGAAGAATCTGACAACTGGTACTTCATTCTGGTGTCCTTTGGATTCTACAATACCCCAATGATAGCTGAATCTTTCCTCTCATGGGAAAAATCTAAACACCTAAGGCTATTTTCACACCTGTAATATAGCAGGCACCTTCCCTGTTAATAAGCTATCGCCTTTAAAGTGAATCATAGGTGTAATTTGATCAACCTGGGAAATCAGTGCACACATTTTCCAACATAGCTTTATAGTGTAGAGATGCCAAAACATATTCACTGTAAAGAAAGTTGACTTAAGTGATATGACTAAAATATCTTCTTGTTGGATGCTGTCGACCTGGATCTGATTCATCGCAACCCTGTGTACAACAGGACAAGACACTATCCAACATTGTGGCATGCATGTGATCTTTTTATGTTTGAGCCCCATGTTGCAGCCTCTATGTTTCTTCTCATTTTGAGTCATGGCACATCAACCAAAGGAGGTCCCAGGGGTTTTACTCCATTCCTGTCAGTAAAGTCAAGTCAACTCTATTCTGAGGAAGCCATGCTTCCCAGGCATTTATTTTATTTTATTTTTTTATTTTTGTGAAGTACTGGGGGTTGAACCCAGGGCCGCGTGCTTGAATGCTTTGCAAGTGCTGTACCACTGAGCTGTACCCCCAGCCCATTTTTTTTTATTTTTGAGACAGGGTCTCCCTAAATTATGTAGACTGCTCTGGTCTCGAACTTGTGATTCTCCTGCCTCTGCCTCCCAAGTCACTGGGATTACAGGTGTGCGCCACCGCACCTGGCTGCCAGTTGTTTCTTGAATGCTTTCCAGTCTGGGAAGCTCATTTTCAGGCACTATATTTGACAGTGCTTCTCAGCTATTCATAAGGTTTTAAATGGCTAATTGTTTCAGAAGTGGGCTGCCAGGTCCTTCTCCCTAGTCTTGGTCTGGAAGCTTGGCTGAAACCTGTTCACTGTGGGTGACCCTGCTGGTGTCTGAGATACTGGTAGCATAGCTTTCAGCATCACAGCAACGTGTAAGCCCTCACAGCATAACAAGCTGACAATAAATTCTTGACTTGTTCATGAGATGTGACGTGGAGATTTTTTAGAAATGTGACCCTCTTTTTTTTGTAGCAACTGGTTTTGCAAAAGCATTCTTAGAGAAAAGTATAAAATGGAAATCTTTATATAAATTCTTATAAAATGATGGTATTTTCTTTTCAAATATTTTCCCATAGACAGGATTGAATTTTGTCTGGTAATTGCTACAATAGGTGTGTGTCATTTGGAATACTAAGTAGAAAAGCTTCTAGTTCATATTTTTTTATGTGGCATCATTTAATCAGGAACTATCATATGCTTTTCTAACCTTACGAGAAAGCCATTAGGCTCAGTTGTTCAAGTCTCCTAGCTATCTGAGCTAGGGATGTTCAAATGGGCCTTTCCTTAATGAAGAGGGAAAAGCAAAATGTCACTTTATTATACTACATGTATTCTTGTAAAAATATATGTGTATTCATTTGGGATTAATACAAGATGATACACTTTTAGAACCACTTAAATCTGAATTCTTCTGGAAGAAAATGTGAAAGGTAATAGTGGCTTGGACCAAGATGACAGGAGTAGTCACAGATAAAAATACTTGGATTTAAGATACTTTGATTAGACAGGACTGAATTTGATATACTGTGTCTTGGAAGTAGGCATCAAGGATAACTCCTGGGTTTTTAGCTTAAGTACCTTTTATGGTAAGATGACCTTTGGGCAGAAAACTAGTTGAAATGAACAAGTTAAGCCAGGCACAGTGGCTCATGCCTTTAATCCCAGCTACTTGTGAAGTGGAGACAAGAGGATTGCAAGTTCAAGGCCAGAGGCAGCCTACCTAATTTACCAAGACCCTTTCTCAAAATAGGAAGTAAAAAAATGGACTAGGTGGTGTGGTTCAGTGGTTGTAAAAAGCATGCATGAGGCCCTGGGTTCAACTCCTCCATACAGCCAAAAAAAGAAGAAAAAAAACAGCTAATCAGTGTAGATATCTGGGTAAATAGTAGTCTGTCAAGAACACACTAAACAAAAGCCCTGACGAAAGACTTTTGGAGATAGGAACTTAGTTTTTTAAGGTGAAGTTGGTACTAGAGAGTGAGATGTGCAAGTTATCAGCATGTAAATGGGACTATAAGATTTCAACTCAAGCAGTATAGATTCAAAAGTAGAGAAGATGAAGAGGACTAGGAAAACAGACTGGGGAGGAATGTCTAGGGAAATAAGAGAAAAAGAACTTTTACCTGAAGAGTTTTGTTTCATTGGGAAAGCAACATAACCTTTGTTTTCCTACTGTGTTAGAGCACTTTCATTACAGATGACAAATGTATTCTTGTCTATTCAATGCCATGGATTTATGTGGTGTATTAATAAAATTTGTCAAAAGACCAGGTGGGTAAAGGTTTCATACAACAACAACATAATACAAATACTGAATTCAGATCCTGAAGAACTTTTCTTGGCTCATAAGATGAATTTTCTTTCAGATCAAGTCATGATGTCAGCCTGTAATCCTGCAGTTTTTAATTTCTACAATTATCTAAGAACACATCCTCTTTTGCTAAAACGTCATTTTGGATCATCTGATACATTTTCCACACATATGGGTTTAACAGGAAAAAGTGGACTGGCAGGAACAATTAATTTAAGTGAAAGAAGATTATTTTTTACTACTGCCAGTGCTCATCTAAAAGCTGGATGCCCCATGCTGGCTTTGGAAGTATTGTTAAAGATGCCCAAAGTCATCAAGAAAGCAAAATCTTTTTGTAGAGCATCTAGTTTTCTGGATACTAGTAAAGATTCTTCGCTAAAATTGGACACAAGGGAAGATAAGTCTTCTGCAGTTGATTGGTCACAGTCACTGATGAATGGTTTTGAATCTTCTTCCGAGAGTTCCTCAGAAAAGCAGTCAAATTCTACTCTTTCATTTGACTGGAGCCAACCAAGTGTTGTCTTTCAGGATGACTCTTTAGAGTTAAAATGGGACAGTGATAATGATGAAGAAAATGAAGATCTCCCTATTTCAATGAAAGAAGTAAAACCTTTACAGAGAAAAATAGATAAAAAAATAGATGAAATAAGCACTAACACAGATTCTTTCAGCACGTTAGATGAAAATGACATTTTAAATCCATCAGAAGATATAATAGCTGTTCAGTTAAAATTTAGAGCATGTTTAAAGATTCTCACCGTAGAACTTCGTACTTTATCAACTGGCTATGAAATAGATGGGGGAAAATTGCGTTACCAGTTATACCACTGGCTTGAAAGAGAGGTGATTGCCCTTCAAAGGACGTGTGACTTTTGTTCAGATGCTGAAGAACCACAGTCCACATTTGGCAAAAATGGAGAAGAATTTGGATTAAATGAAGAGGCTGGTGATTTGCATCACCAAACAAAAGTAAAACAAATGAGAGAAAAATTTCAGGACAAAAGACAATGGCTCTTGAAATATCAATCACTTTTGCGAATGTTTCTTAGTTACTGCATACTTCATGGTTCCCACGGTGGGGGTCTTGCATCTGTGAGAATGGAATTGATCTTACTTTTACAAGAATCTCAGCAGGTACGTAACTTCTAATCAGTCAAAAATAGTACATGTCTAAACAGTTTGGGATGTTGCTTTTCTCATTCTTTTTTTAAGGATTAAAACTTGAAATGCTTTGTATATTATGAATTTGTAGAGTTGTGTATGTATTACAGTTGGAAGACAATTCTATATCAGGCTTTTTGATGTGCTTAATTCATACTACTTCAGTCTTACATGAATGCCTTGTGAAGTGATGAGCTTGCCTTAATACAAGAGGGTATTGTGTCTTCATTTTAATTATGATTGTTGAAATGTGGACCTCCTTAGATCCTTTCTAACTATAAGTTTATATTACGCTTTTAGTTTTTAATTATTTCGAAGCTTTTCGAAGAATTCTCTGAATTACTTAGGAAATAGATTATAAACAGTTGATGAACTTTTTTCTTTTGTTTTTAAGGAAACATCAGAACCACTATTCCCTAGCCCTCTGTCAGAGCAAACCTCAGTGCCTCTCCTCTTTGCTTGTACAGCCAGTGCCAAAACAGTAGTTGCCAATCCATTACTGCACCTTAGTAATCTAACACATGATATTCTACATGCCATAATAAAATTTGATTCGCCACCTCATCCTGATAGCCAAAGCAATAAAGTAAGTATGTTTGGTTTTAAGTTTTTAATTTGCCCTTTTATTATGACAAAACTAAAAGATAAAAATTTAACACCAGACTAGACATAGCAATTGATACATTACCAAGTTCACATTAATTCTGATTTAAAGAAAGCTTCTGGTTGTAGACCTGGCTTATCTTACTGTGTTGCTTATATCCAATTGTTGTTGTTATTGTTAGGTGCCATCAAGTCAGGTCCCACTCATTGTGACCCTATGTACAACAGATGAAGCACTACCCAACACTGTGCCATGTCTGGAACTATTGTCATGCTTCCCTTCGTGCCATTCATGGAGTTTTCAGTGGCTGATTGTTTTGGGGAGTGGGCTGCCAGATCCTTCTCTTATCCAAGTCCTAATCAACCTGACCATGCTTAGCTTCCGAGATCTGATGAGATCAGATGCCAGGAGGCTATGGCTGCAGGCAAATCAAATAGGACACTTCAGTGTTTTTAAAGATAAAAATGATAGTTATTTCATCTTAGTTAGCTTTATTAAGAGCAGTAGATGTGTATATAGGGACATGAGTGATTCCTTAAGTAGCACATTTAGCCAAGTAGCTGATTGTTTTTAAAGTGTAGAAACATAATTATTTTGTTGTAATAGTACTAATAGGTAAGTAATGGTTTCCTTTGTTATAATTAAAGCATTACATGTATTAAGAAAATTGTGAAGTGTTTTGCCTTTGTCATTCCTCAAGGCTACCATGATCATTTGCAGTGCTTGTTGAAAATTTGGATTCCTAATTTAAGTCTGTGAGAGTCTCAGGAATGCTTATTTTTAAGACATTCCCCAGGTGATTATAATGAAACATATTCTAATCATATTATCACAATTATTTAATCAACCTCTTATCCATTAGCATTCCACTTTATCTACTGTTGATATCATATTTTATCTTTCCTCTGAAGTATGATTGAATTTGACTATTTTTGAATAGTCCTTGGATTTTTTTCCTTTCTTCTGTCATCATCATATGATTCTTGCTGTCTGACAGGTTATGACATCACACAAGTTTGATTTTCCACTTGCCTGGTGGTGGACTATCCTTCCACAATTTTGCCCTCTTGGATAACTTTCACTCTTATAATTTATTTTTACCACTTCTTTTCCTGTATTGCTCTATAGTATAAGTGCCCATAGTACATATTACACAGTTTGAAACTTGATTTCTTTCAGACTATGCTCAATTTAGTCGGGCTGCGTTCTATATTTAACTTTAATTGTCATCTAACCATGGTGTAGCTTTTGCTGCTAAGAACTACCTTGATGGCTGGGTGAAGTGGTGCATATGTGTAATCTTGGTAACTCTAGAGGCAGAGGCAGAAGGATTGTGAGTTCGAAACCAGAGGCAACCTGCATGACTCAAAATAAAAATTGGGCTGTGGGTGCAGCTCCGTGGTAAAGCCCTTGCAGTTTGTGCAAGGCCCTTGGTTCAACCCCCAAGTACCAGAAAAACAAACAAAATCCTTGAAATATTAGTAGTTTTAAACAGCCACCATTTATTTTTCTCATGATTCTGTGGTTTGGCTCATCAGTTCTTCTGGTTTGAGCCAGCTTGACTGATCTCTGGATTTTCTCATGTTTCCTTACTCTACTGGTGGGTGAATGAATGGATTCTTGATGATCTGTGGTGGCCATGTGTGTATTTCTGGTGGTTGACTGGAGAATATGAGTCACATGTATCTCATCCTTCAATAGGCAAGCCTAGTATGTTAGACTGGGTTCTCCAGAGAGACAGAACCAAAGGCATGTGTAGGAAGGGGGAGAGAGGAACGACAAAGACAGATTGATTTATTATAAGGAATTGGCCAATGAGACTCTGGAGGCTAAGAAGTCTCAAAATCTGCAGTTGGTAGTGTAGAGACCCAGGTGAGCCTATGATGTAGTTTCCTCCAGGTTGGAAGCCCTAAAAATGAGGAATACCTATGGTGTAAGTTCCAGGCTAAAAGTAAACAGGCTTGAGACACAAGAAGAGCAAATGTTCAATTTGAGTTAGAAGATAGGAAAAGACCAGTGTTCCAGCTGACTGCAGTTAGGAGGAATTGTTGTTGTTAGGTGCTGTCGAGTCAGTATCCGACTCATAGCGACCCTCATAGGGTTTTCAATGGCTGACTGTTTCGGGATTGCCTTGTGAGTGGATTGCCAGGCCCTTCTTCTATTTTTGTGGTGCTGGGAATTGAACTCAGGGCCTCAGAGACTGCAGCGCAGTGCTCTACCCACTGAGCTAAATCCCAGCTGCAGTTAAGAGGAATAGTTCTCTCTTACTCAGCCTCTTGTTCTTTTCAGATCTTCCAGTTGATGGGAAAATGCCCAAACACATTATAGAAGGCAATCTGCTTTAATGAGACTACTGATTCAAGTGTTTATCTTATCTGGGAATACTCTCACAAACACATCCAGAATAATATTTGTCCATATGTCTGCATACTTAGTTGCCCAGTCATACCTCGTTTTTTGTTTTTTCGTTTTTGTTTCTTTTGTTTGTTTGTTTTGTTTTACCATGGTTGCAGGAGTTTAAGAGTAACAAGTAGAATTCACAAAGACTTTCAAGGTGTAGATTCAGAACTTACACATCACTTCTCTGGGGTCCTCTTGGTCAAGGAACTCAAAAAGCCACCCCAAATTCTATGAATGGAGAAATCGATCTCATGTACATGGTCTTTGCCATCTTCAATTATATACTTTTGAATCATGTCCTACTAAGTAGAAAATAACAATCAGATTTTTATTTATCACTTCTGATTTTTATCTGTTTAAAAGACTCAAGCTTCATAATCAGACAATCTTTTAATATTCTAGTTTAGTCTACTTTCTTACCTAGCTTAAGCTTTTTCTTCATTTTATTCTACTATTATAGCTCCTCCCATGTCAGGTTTAGAGTTTTCTTTCTTGAATCAAATATTTGACTCTGTTGTTGTTTAGGTGCTGTTAAGCAGGTATCCGACTCATAGTGACCCTGCGTAGAATGGGCAAAACACTATTGTCAGTGCTTCTCTGCTGTTCATAGGGTTTTCCATGGCAGATTGATTTTTGGGAGTGGGTTGCCGGGTCCATCTCCCAAGCCTACAGCACCTGGTGTTCCCAGATGGTCTCCCATCCAAGTACTAACCAGGCCTGACCCTGCTTAGGTTCCAAGATCTGAGGGGATCGGATGCCACAGTGCTATGGCTGCAGGCTTATTTAATTCTACTACCTTTCAATTTGTCTTTCATACCTTGTCCTTTCTCTAAAGTTTCCCTCTCTTCAGATTGTTTTTCATGATTGCCATACCTAGAATATATGGTAGCATTTCCTTCAGTGACTTATCCATAGGTAAACTGTCATTTTATCAGTCTGTTTCTCCATATTTTGGTTGAGGAAAACACCAGTTTAGTTCTATAGGGTGTGCTTTTAACGTGGTTTGTGCTCCCTTGTATAGTTGACATTTATTCCTTTTTCCTCTTGAAAAACAAATTAGGTAGTAGATGTGTGTTTTATAATTTCTACCAAAGGAGTCTGCTTTTTCTTTAAATTTTCTGTAGTGAGACTTCTCTATGTTGAAATGAGTGTTATAGAAAAAAATTATAGAAGTAAAAGAGTTCATCTTTTTAAAAATGCCATATTAGCTCTTGAAAGAATTTACACTTGAAAATTTATACTTAAAATAATTTTGTCTTTTTTCCAGGTATATGTAATGCATACTTTAGCAGCCTCACTTTCCGCTTGTATTTATCAGTGCCTTTGTGGTAGTCATAACTACAGGTAAATATCTTTTTGTGAAATTTAAGAATGCTTACAGTAACCAATGAGGTTTCATATAGTATACATTATTAATTTAGAACTGTATATACCAGCCTACTTTCGTTATTGCAGAAAACGTGGCTGAGGTATTAAGTACATGTTTTCATCTTTGAAATTTTACCTTATGATAAATTTTACCTTTCTGATAGATGAATCTCAAGTAAATATTGTCGATATAATTTATTTAGGCTTATGCTGGACATTGTGATAGATGCTAAGATTTTAGAATAAGACAATGACTCCTTTCTTACACTTGGTCTAGTTAGACAAATATATGAACTGATAAATGATATGTAATATGGTATAGTACTTAAATGGTAAGTACTATAATTGGTAGATAATAAAGAACTCAAGGAGCACAGATAAAAGAGTGACTTACTTGACACTGAGAAATATTTCATAGAAGATTTGTGATTAGACTTTTTCTCTTCATATTCTGAAGTTTCACTGTAGTCTGTTTAGACTTTAGAAATATTGTTTGGCACTCTGGGAGGTTTTTCTTTGTCTATCTTTAATTCTTTGAAATACTCTGATTTTATTTCTTCAAGTATTATCTGTTTTCCTGGCTAGGTTTAGCTCCATTGGTAGAGTGTCACCCTGTGCTCTCTGAGGCCCTTAGTTCGATCTTTAGCACTGGAAAAATGGGAGAAGGACATGGCAATCTACTCATGAAGCAATACTGAAAGAATCAGCCTTGAATACCTTATGAGGGTTGCTGTGAGTCAGACCTGACTCGACAGCATCCAACAACAACAACAACAACATCAGACAGATTGGAACTTGTGGGTCCATCTTATTTTTAACTTTCATGTTTCTTTTTTTTTACCCTTTTTATTTCATTTCATGGCAAATCTTAACTTCATTTTCCATATGCTGATTTATTCTTTTGCAACATTCTGTATTCTGTCAAGTTTATAGTTTGGAAATTATCTTTTTCATTTTTAACAACTCTTCCCTTTTTCTTTCCTTTTTTTTAATTAAAAAAATTTTTTTTTGCAGTAGTTGGGGGTGAACCCAGGGCCCCATGCATATTTTGCAAGCTCTCTACCACTGAGCTGCACCTCTAGACCCTTTTTTATTTTTATTTTTTTTGAGGCAGGGTATCATTAAGTTTCATAGGCTGCCTCTGGTCTCGAACCTGTGATTCTCTTGCCTCTGCCTCCTGAGTTGTTGAGATTATAGGTGTATGCCACCACCCCCAGCTTAATATTGCTTCTTGATTTTTAAAAAATGTATTTTTAATTTGGACAAATTGCACATATTTATGCAGTACAATGTGATATTTTGATATGATGTATACTATGTATAGTGATTAATTCAGGGTAATTAGCATATCCATTACTTCAAACATTTCTCATTCTTTGTGGTAAGATTCAAAATCTTTTCCTCTAGCTATTTTAAAATAGGCAATGGATTATTAACTAGAGTCACTTTACTGTGAACACCAGAACTGATTCCTTGTATCTAACTGAAACTTTGTACCCATTAATCAATTTTTCCCTATACTGCCTCTACTCCTTTCCAGCCTCTGGTTACCACTATTCCACTCTCAGCTTCTTTGAGATAACTTTTTTAGGTTCCACATTTGACTGAGAAAATAAGGTATTTATCTTTCTGTTCCTGGCTTTTATTTCATTTTATATAATGTCCTCAAGGCTTATCCATGTTTCCACAAATGACAGAATTTCATTCCTTTTGTGGCTGAGCAATATTGAGTACACATGCTGCATTTCCCTAATCCATTCATTTGCTGATGGATATGTTGATTTCATATCCTTGCTATTGTGAATAGTGCTATAATAAATGTGGGAGTACAGGTATCTATCTGACATACTGAGTTCCTTTTCTTTATCTATATGCCTAATAGTGGGATTGCTGGATCATATGGTAGTTCTATTTTTAGTTTTTGTTGTACTTCCATACTGTTTTCAGTAATGAATATTCTAATTTACATTTCCACCAAAAGTATGAGAGTTCCCCTTTATCTACTTCCTCACCAGCATTTGCTATTTTTTGTCTTTTTGATAATGGTCATTCTAATTGGTGTGACACAATGTCTTCTGATTTTGATTTGCGTTGCCCTGATAATTAATGATAATTGAGCATTTTTTCCTTATTGTTTGGCCATTTGTGTGTCTTCTTTTGTGAAATGTGTATTCCTCATTTTATGTGTCTATTCCCCATCGTATGATTAGATTACTTTTGGGATTTTTTTTTCTGATTTTTGCTGTTGAGTTATATTCTTATATTATGGATATTAGTTTTTTGTTGAGTGCATAGATTCAAAGTATTTTCTTCCATTCTGTAGTTGTCTCTTTGCTTTATTGATAGTATTCTTTACTTTGGTGTTTGATATAACCACATTTGTCTATTTTTGTCTCTCTTTTTGATGTCTTATCCAAAAAAGTCTCTGCTTAAACCAATCCTCTGAAACATTTTCCCTATGTATTCTTCTACTACCGTAGCATCTATTCTTACATTTAACTTTTTAGTGTATTTTGAATTGATTTTTGTATATGATAAGAGAAGTTTTATTCTTCTGCATGTGGATATCCAACCTTCCCATCACCTTTTTTAAAAGAGACTCTCCTTTACGCAGTGTATGGTCATATAATCCTGATGCCTGCGTCTGAGTTCTCTATTCTGTTCTTTTGGCTTATATGTCAGTGTTTTTGTTTGTTTGTTTGTTTTTGTTTTTGTTTTTGTTTTTGTTTTCCTAGCACTGGAGACTTGCACATACTAAGCTCCACCACTGAGTTAAATGCCGAGCCCTTATATGTCAGTTTTATGCCATTTTTTGGTTACTGTAGTTTTATAGTGTGCATGAATGTGTGTGTGTGTGTGTGTTTATTTTTGGGGTGGGAGATTGCTGGGAATTGAACCCCCTGCAGCCTTGCACATACTAAGCAAGTGCTTTACCACTGAGCTACTTTCCCAGCTCATTATTTATTTGTTTTTGCTAACTCATATTAATTGTACATATTAATGGAATTCACTATGATATCTCCATACCATGCATTCATTGTGCATTGATTATATCCATCCACCCTTCTTCAATCCTTGCCACCCCACCCCAAACCCTTCTCAGTTCCTAGTAATTCCCTATTCTACTTTCAGGTTCTCTCTCTCTCTCTCTCTCTCTCTCTCTCTCTCTCTCTCTCTCTCCCCCCCTCTCTCTCTCCC